>JAYMSL010002373.1:0-14459 GCA_036897195.1 Plantago coronopus | reverse complement strand
ATAATCCGGTGCGGAGGAGAATATGAGTGACTGTGGTGGGATCTGCAGTGAATTGAGTATACAATTGTATTCCTGATGGCAATGGCGATTTGTGATTCTGATGGATGGAGTTATGCAGAAAGAAATATAGAGGCTGTCGCTCTAGGGAAAAAATTGGGGGAGAAGATAGATGGAGTCAGATGAGATCTACACAAGTTTGGGTTATTTAATTGTAGGCCCAGGATTTTTTTACCACAACCCAAACATATTTGTAAATTACACTTTCACTACTTATTTTCATGTCAAGTAAAAGATAGAATAAAATTATACACTTTCATACCTTACATAGTTTGAACTAATAAATATTAGTGAGTATTGTATATATATTTATCGAAAAAATATGGATACGGAGTACGCTCCATCAACGCTCCCGCTCCCAGTATTTTTCTATTTTTGACGAATCTCGCTTCCGCTCTCGCTCCCGTTCTCGCTCCCGCTTTCGCTCCATGTGACTTAGGGTTCAACTCTATCAAACTCTATATACTCCTCCACTCGTAACCATTATCAAACTCAAATTACTTATTCCTCTCATAACTCTTTCATTATGATTACATCAGTATATTTTACTAATTCTTTTGAAAAATACAACTTTTTGTTGTTCAAAATATCACAAACCTAATTTTCAAGAGGCAAGAAAGTCATCTAGTAAACACAAATTTGACAATTTAAAAATATCAATTCCGTTATAAAAGTTGTTTCTTATACACAGGAAAAATGTTTTGTGAGATGAATGGAGTGGAAAAAGTCGTCTTTCTCAAACATATTTTGTAGTTTTCAAATCAAAACACACAAGTCGGCTCGGACCTGAGGTAGATCCAAATTCAATTAATTACTAGATCCACTATGAAGGTCCATTTTTCATTTATTTTTCTTTCATTTCTCATTTCTTCACGGTTTCTTCAATTGATTTATATCAGGGAGATTCTGTTTGGAATGTTTGATCTCAAAGTTAGTGCTCCAATATCGGAGTAAGGTTCTTTTTTATTCGTTTGAAAATATATGGACTAAACTGAACTGAACTTATTTCAAGTAATAATTTTAAGTTTTTAACTACGCAAAATTTAACTGAAATAAACGGAATGGATTTGGACATATTTCAAGTAATAATTTTAAATTTTTAACTACGCAAAATTTAACTGAAATGAACGGACTGGATCTGAACTGGACAAAACCTGAATTTAAACAGAGTCAAAATCCGAATGATAATATCAAGGTTCAAGAAAATATTTAAAAATTAAAATATGTATGTCAGATAATTGTAGTTTATGTATATGCAAACTTCCGACAAGTAATTATAAGTTCTAACACAATTTTCTCTTAACCAGAACTTCTCATGTTTCTAAATCTAACAATGGAACCGTAGAGTAATAATGGAACATTGGAACCTGGTCATATTTCCAACCAAATATATATAGAGAACACTATTCAGATTTTATAACTATACTAACACGGTTCAAAAGAAGAAAATGGAAAAAATTGGATGTCACATAAATACATAATTGTAGTTTATGTATATCAAGAAAAATGGATTCTCGAAAAAAGAAAAAAAAAAGTATATCAAGAAAATTGGAGAAATGAATCGGTTCTAGAACTTCTGAGTTGCAAGTAGAGGAAAGAAGTTGCAAGTAGCAGGTTGGGGTTCAAGCTTTGAGAGTCACATGTTTAAGTGTACATAAGGTGATACTAATTGTTTAAGAAAAAAACCACTTAAAGTGGTCGAGAACATCAAATCCACGGGTCAATCCGGCGGGTAGGCTGACCCGCTTTTTTTTCTTTTTGGAGCTTTTTTAAGCAACAATGGCTGGCAGCCATTGGTTGCTTTTTGGGGCTTCCAATGGCTGCTGGTAAAAGCACGTTTTTGATAATGGAGCTGTAGAGCTTCCAATGGTTTGATAGTGTGAAGTGTGAACATAACAAATATTCTTAACAATTTAATTCATGTGAGTGTGTGTGATTCCCGACTTCTGCGATTCATCAGGATTTGCAACAACATAGTAGTATACTTACTGTTTTGCCCAATGCCACTCTACAGTCACTTGAATCTGATGCTGCTCTGTTCAAATCGCCTGAAATCTTTTTAACTAAATATATTCAAAGTATCTTAATTGATAGGACGTGAACTGATTTGAACTATATACAAACGTGAATTGAATTGAAGTAACTGAATTAAAGTGAACTGAATGAACCTTCCAAGTTACAAACATCTCATTAATGCTATCATCATTAAAACATTAAGAAGAAACTCTTGCCAGGAATACATTAGATCACAGTGAAAGGGGGATGTTTAAAATGGCATAACCATAACCATGCATATGGCCAGAGAAGACAACAATAACAATTCTCGAAGAATCCTAAAGTTACCATCTATAACTTAGTGATTTTACTTGCTGCACTTTTAGGAGTATTTAAATTACCATCAGTATTGTGAAATTCTTAGTTTCACAGCCTCGTGTTAGTACAACTTTTAGCTGTAAATAACCCTGCTAGGGTTCTATTCTGTATAGAATCATTTAGAAAAAATATAAATGGAGTTTATGCTTCCTCCATCTTCTTTGAATCTGCAGAAACTTTGAAATATATTACAGAAATTTTTAGACAAATTTATTGTTAAGATTAAATATCTGTTTACATAAGATGGGAAAAGAATAGGAGGCAGAATATCTCCAGTATTCTATGCCTCAAGCCATGATTTCATTCTTCGCCTGCGTTTCATGGTGAAAAACTCTTGCACGATTTGTGGGAAAATGCTTTCAAATTCAATGCAGCCTCGGCGCTCAGTTTGTCTTCATCAAGTATGTCAAGGTTGTTCAATCTAGTGCCCTGCATTCAATGTGCAACAGTTATCAGACATTGCTAGAAAAGCCACCAAGACATCCTTCAGGTTGAAGATCAGTTTGTATAAAATAAAAATAAAAAAGAATAATAGCAGTCATTCTGGATATTGAAGTATTGAAGATATAAATTTACTGTGTATATCTTAACGGATTTGCTCTTAATACACACCAAACATCTCTACGGAGATCGAATTCTGGCTAGTGGCTACAATAACAATTGTCTATACCAGAGTAAAACTGATCTTGGTAAACTCTAAACGCGAGGGATGGCAATGTGAGGTTACCTTATCATTATAATTTACTGTTTGAACAAAGAAGGAAGACACTGGATAACTGGAACATTGCAATTTACACAGGCATATTGTTTCAGGTAGATAGTAATTTTTATGTGCTTACCGAGTCATATGATCTTCGAAGGTAGCCTACAATTAGTAGCTGCATTTCACCATCATATATGTTCTCTTCACTCCCATCAATTGTACATACTTGCTGGGAAAACAAAACAGTCGGTGAGAAAATTTAGTTTAAACTTTAAAGGAAGTAATAGATGCTTGCATAAAGGAAGTAGCTAGGAAAACAAAGATAAATGCGCGGGTGGTGTGCTTCTTTCATATATTAACGGCGTGTGTAAATGTTAGACTGTCAAATACACGTTTTTGTCATATAGAACAGGTTGCAAGTAGTATATAACGCATTCCGCTTGCAATTTTACTTACAATTTTTCTCTTGGAACCACAGCAACTAATGCTCCAACCAATGCTGATCACAGCCTTCACCACGTTCTGTCCATCAAATTTGGCCCAACCGATGTAGAGTCCCCAGATTTGATCAGGAAGAAAAGATGTTCCATTTTCTGTCAAGATATCCAATATTAATTCGGTACAATGAATTCCTCTGTAAAGTGCAATGTAACCACAGAAACCGGATAAGATGATTGATACCTGCATATTTCTGGAGAAGTCCTTTGCTAAAGGAACCTGATAGATGGATAGGTTCAATAGGTAATACAGCATTTTCCGCCCCTGCAATGACCAAATTCAGTTTGTATTGTAGCAGCACAAAACAATTATTGATTAGGACAGAGATAATGTGATCAAAGAAACATACAGTCTTCAAATGGTGGAAGACCCCATTTTTCTGGCTGGAACTCCAGTAGTGAGTGAAGTATGGAATCGGCAATAGCATATGATTCAAGTTCGAACTGTAGTGATGGAACTGCTACCACTTTCATTCCGGCAGCTTTTCCAGCTTTCACCCCAACTCTGTTAAAGCAAAGTATTAAACCACTTAACTAATAGTTTCTCCATTTAGGAACTAAAGTTGGCTCTGGCATATTTGGAAAATTAATCAAATGATAGCAGAGAGCTATTCTCCAGATATAATTGGTTCTCTATCAAACAATAAAGCAAATTGCAAAATATTCCCGAGTACTGCAGATAGAATGTGATGGCCCACATTATATTGGCTTACTAGATGTTAACACCATTTAAGAAACCTGAAACTGCGGTGAAATTACTACACATGCACTCGTATGAAATTTTGTGTAAGGTGTTTGGCCTAAAATTTAGAAAATAAATATTAAATCCAAAGAAATTTGAACAGGTCGAGTCTCAACAAAAACAGCCCCAGTTTCATCCATACAGTGGAACTCATAAGCAATAAAAGTTAATACAAATATATACTTACGCAGAGTCTTCTATTACAAGGCAATGCAATGGATCGACTCCCATTCTTTTTGCAGCTTCGAGAAATCTGTAAGGGAGCAAGATCATGATATATTAAGAGAGGCATAAGTAGTATCATGTATAAGACAGGAGCAAGGTAATCTCTAAACCTCAAGTCTATATCATTTATAAAAGTTATGTTTAACATGGAAAATAATAAATTTATTCCTTGGTTTGCATTTGAAGATTTAAAGAAAGAATGAAAAAATTGAAGTTAAGCAGTATTTGTCTATATGATGTTGTGAAATTCACTGAGAACAATAGTAAACTTCCGAAAGTCATTGAGCGATGAGATGTTTTTCTTACATATCTGGGGCGGGTTTCCCTGATTGAACTTGATCACTCCCAAGAATCGTTATAAACCGCTCTCTCCAACCTAGAGGCAAAAGAATAACCATAAGAAGCCTAATATGTCGTTTTGCACAGAAACAAAAACAGCGCCTGTGGATGCATAATTACATAAACCTAGCGCACTCTGGGGAGAGAACAACACATTATCGTCCTAATGAGTTTGCTAGACATGTTAATTGTCTGTAGTAACTGTTAAGATGAAAGCATTAACTATGAACGAACAAAGAGCAACTACTTTAAACAACGACTAGTTTTGACAGATATACAGCAAGTACGAAAATGCTTTACCATGTTGGTTTGCTACTTTTCCCTCCACGTTTTTTGTCATAGAATTTGAAGCAAGTGAAAATGGTACACCATGCTTATGAAGATGTTCCATAAGACGATTAGCACCAGGAAGTGCTTTTGCTTCTAGCCACCTGCATGTAAACAAATAAAATTTAAATTGGGACTTGGAAGTGCAAAAAGATTCAATATGCCGTCTAGGAATTTCTCTCTTAACCTTTGATTTTAACCTGACACGTACAGGAAAGTATGAAGTATGAACCATACATGTATAAACACAGTTGCTCCTAGAACTTCAGAAACACAAATAAAACTATCCAACAGCACTATGGTAAGACAGCCAGCAAAGATGTCAACGCTAGCTGGATGATCTTTAACAACTAGACTACTCAGTACTAGTACTACTCCTCGTCCCATAGTGATTAATAGCTCACGGGGCACCGTTGTGCAAAGGTGTCCTGAGGCTATAGCACGTAGTAGATATGTGGACGAAAAATCAACTCGATCATGACTAGAAGCAAATAACAAATTTGAAAACGGAATACATCTTCACTTTCACGGATTCAAGACCATATATTCCTATTGTAGAACTAGATACATTATAGGTGAAAGTCATGAAGCTACTATTCGAATTATAACGTGATATCATAATCAAACAGACAAGTGTGTTAGGCGCTGTCAATCTCAAGTTTAACGAATGAACGAACAAGAAGAATGATGATCTCAAAGTATACTAAACAAAACTAATACTAACAAAAATTGAAGAATAAATACAAGGGACTTACTTTCCCTGATACATTGGGGAAATCTCAGCATAGAATTGTTCAGTCGTCAAGGGAAGCTGGTAATCGACGATAACGGCCTCACTGGATTCCTTAAAAGTGAGGCCCATTCTCTTCTTCTCTTTCTCATTATCCTGCACCTTGCCATACTTGGCCAAGAAATCCTTCAACACGTTCTTGGTCAGTTGCTCTGTAATTTTAACCCAAAAAACACATGATCATCAGTCATCAGCATAAACAAACAAGAAACAACCCACAAATTCATTGAAACGATATAACTAGGTCAGTATGTCTTGATTACATTACATACATGTAAAAGCAAATCATCATGAGATTGTTGAAGATTATAAATTGAAGAGCATAGAGATAAAGGCACGTACCAGTGTTCAAAAGGGTGCCGTCCAAATCAAATATGACGGCCGTAATGTTTTTAGAATAATGGGAGTTGTAGTTGTTTTCCATGGTTGTTGGCTTTGGCTTAGCTTTGTCTAGTCCAGTCTGTTTGTTTCGAGACTAGATCAATGTATATATATATACCACCACTAATGTTATCCCAAAATAATAATACTACTACTACTACTTATATAAGACTGGTGTTTTCAGACAATACATAGCTTTGTCTAATTAGGAACAGTAATTCAGAAGACTCCCTCTTACAAACCAATTTTGATATACTTGTGATTCTGTATATTTATTTTAACTTAAAAAATAAAAATAATCAGATTGATGTTTTTAAAACACTAATATTTATTTCAAATATATTTTTATTTTTAAATTTATTTACATAGTAGATCTGTTCTTTTTTTTAAGAAAAAAAGGTCAAATAATAATAATAAGAAAAAGGAATTGATTCCAATGACAAAAGGAGCATATACGGGTGGGTGGATGGGAGCAGTAGATAGCGTGAACATAACAAAGATTATTATCAATGTGCGTGTGATTCCCGCCTTCTCTCTTACCCATTCGCCAGGATTGCAATTTGCAACAAGAAGAGATATTCTTTTAAATTTAACAATTCCCAAGAATTGATCTTCTGACCCACCAATACACAACAACAAAAGGACTCTTGTTCCCAATGGTCAATGCCACTCTCCAGTCTCCAGTGTCACTCCATGTTGTCAATGCCACTCTCTATACCTCAATCAAATTTGCGACTAACTTATTTTTAGGTCAAAGTATTATCTATTTTTAACAACTTAATTGTTTTTAAGAGTGGGATTTTTTTTGTATAGTTTAGTTGGCTCCTCTCTTCGTGTATAGTTTGATTAGCTCGTCGCTACTTTAGAAAGAGAATGGTCAAAATGATACTAATACATGCTTTAGTGGTAAGATTCTCGTACGTTAATGGAAGAAATTGTCATCAATATTCGTTCATGTGAACTTTCTTCTAATTATAGGATAATTTTATTTTTAGATGCTTGTATAGTCGTATTTCACTAGGCTCAGCGTGATCTTTCTCTGGCATAGAACACCAAGGTATATGCCACGAGAAATCCGAATCCTTGTCCTCAATAATGTGTCCAAATTGATGCAATCATCTTGTACTTTTCAAAACGAAAGATGGAAATTTTCATTCTTCAGCAAAACAGACACTGGAATTATAGGCACATGGGCTGCAGTGATAAGCACTAGGCACGTATCTTTCCCCGAACGTACGCTGTTTGAAGATTAAGAATGCGTAATGAAATTAAACACAGTATTAGTACTTTAGTAGTAGTTAATAGATTACCTTGGAGTCTTGGACACTCCGAGAAACACAACTAAAGTATCCACATAAACGATGTGTTCATAGGGTTCTTTTGAAGTCTTATGAAGTTTCATGATCGAAAAGACGTAAAAGTAAGAACAGTCACTTCAATTTAAAAAAAAACAAAAACAAAGAGTGAAATCTGAATGAAGTTTAATTGGATTTCGAGCACAGATTCGAACAGAGACTTGTCCCAAATCAAAAAAGACTCCTACTGTCCAGCTGAACTGAGGGATGCCAATGTTATGAATATGTGACAAGGATCAAGCACCAAGAGGATTTAGCTCCTTGGTCAACAGAAACAGTATTGGAATAGCTACCCAATGCAAGGTCAATAATATTTGAACCAAGGCAAACAGAGGAAACTAAAAGAATGTAATGAACTGATCAACGGACTCCATTTTTGCAATTTAACATAATTCACAAATATCAAGTCAAAGGCAGGAGTTTTCTTCGAGGCTAAGGCAGTCACTAAAATAAGCCACCCATAGGCCAACTCAAATCCATAAACTGAAGAGGAGGAGAATTCAAGGGGATACAACATAGAATCTCTCAGGAGAATCAAGTTCGAAGATTGAACAAGCCACAAGACACACTCATAAAGCAAGTATCTACTACAGGTGCAAATAAACGCCCCCTCTTTCATGGACGCTCCAACCCTTAACTGAGGTGCAACTTTACTGCAATATAAAGCCATGACATGAGTATATCAAGACAGAAAAGTGAAAACAATCCACAAGTCATATACATAAACTTTACGAGATCAAGAAATTAAAGTACTCACCTCCATACCATCACCTCCAGCTTTGTCCAGCTTCTGGGCTTCATCTGAAACCGAGGAGAGTGATTTAGCCCAATATGAACTCAATTTACTCCCCAACACAAGATGGGGAAAAAAATACTAGAGAGCAAAGTGCATGGAAGCTATGTTATCTCGACAAATGATGACTAATGATCATTAGTAGAAGAATCTGAGTTGGGGTAGGAAGCACTAGATAAGAATAGTAACTAATAACTATAGTTAAAAGTTAAAACTCTATGTAGAGGAATTAACACAAGCTTATGTACACAACTCAGCATAAGCTTCTCATTAGTGGTAGTAGATACCAAAACGCTAATTGAAATTTGATCATGTACTAAAAAACTACACGTGCATGTAGTACAGCATCATGGATATCAAGCTGATGCGCTTTTGTTCACATCACCTGAGGACTTATATGAAACTGAAGTTTCAGGCCATATATTTTCAGGATGAGGAAAAATGATTTCAAACTAGAATTATAAAACCTTCCCAAACAAACTTTGAAATAGCAAGCATGAATTAAATGTAGTATAATATTATTAATAACAGCCACGACTAGATCCAAAGGTCTGGAAGACTAAAACGTGTTCTTTGTCAATTTTTGCATTACCTGCATCTTCTGGTATGTCAGAGGTCCATAGCGTAAGATTGTCCCTGAGAAGCTGCATGATCAAGGTGCTATCCTTGTAAGACTCCTCATTCAAGGTGTCAAGCTCGGAGATTGCTTCATCAAAAGCTTGTTTTGCAAGGTGACAAGCCCTGAAAAGATGTGATTTAAGTCAATAAGAAACCTAAGGAAAGTGATGGCTAAATTCTCAACAGCACAAACCTTTCAGGTGAATTCATAATCTCGTAGTAGAAGACTGAGAAATTCAAAGCCAAACCCAAGCGAATGGGGTGTGTTGGAGGTAGTTCTGCTTCAGCAGTTTTGGTAGCACTCTGCAGGTCAGATCCAAAAACAAGATTAATCACATGCAAACATTGTGGAAGAGCTTCAATATTATTACAAAGAGAATGATTCGCAGATTCACCAAGCAAGTCATTCAAGAAGCGGCTAGGAACTCGTAAAAGGAATAACAATTGAGAAATGTAAGTGCAATTTACTTATCAAAGGAGAGAAAATATTTCAAATGCACCAAAATCATCAAACTATTGAACAACTCAGCCCAAAGGCATGAAAGTGCACTCATGCATCAATCCCTTCCCCAACAGCAAATTAAGAAACTGCTCCTTGCATCCCATGCACACATCTAACAGCTACTATAATACATGTGGCGTATTGATCATAAAATGTTCTCTTGAATCCTAACACATGTAACAAGCATCGACTTCCTATGTGCCTCCAAATATGCAAATTGTCTCCATATAAACCTTCAAATGGAAATCGGAAACAACAGCCTGTTCATGAAATTGAGTAGGAAACCAGAAAGTGTAGAACACTGCTACACCATGAACATTCACGGAATCCATGTCATGTATCACATGCATTCTTACTCGACAGACTCAGGTTAGAAATAAATGCATTTCCAAGTACTATGATGAAAGGGTGCAAGGAGCCCTCTTCTTAAATAAGATTGAGATGGGTCGATTATTTGGTGGCAGTGCACATTGCACCTTGGTCTGGAGAATTTAGTTGAGCTTAATAGGATGCATGCATGTCGATATCACCTCCCAGCCATATTTTATGTAATACGGCACAGGACAGGAGCAGGCTCTGAGACTGAAACAGATCTGCCTACTCGCTATGAAGGCATGTAGAGCACATTGTTTGTAACCATATTGACCATTTATCCTACCAAAACCCATTATGAGTCTCCCAAGTCCCAACTATACCTCATATGCTTTCAGTGAGTGATCAGCAACCTCTTTCTTATCAATACCAGACTTGAACTCAGCAAGGTACCTGTAATAATCCCCTTTCCTGCAAAAGTGAAACAAAATCATTGCAACAACAGCCAATCATGAGCTCAGCAATTTACAACAAGAAATTAACTGCAAACTCCTCACATCTTGTGGTAAAACACAGTGGATTCACCAGCAGGGCACGAGGGAATGAGATGCTCATCAATGACAGCCATAATGTCACTGCAAATGCTTGTCAGCTCTGTTTCCACCTTGTGACGGTACTCCTTGATCCTCTTAGCATTCACATCATTTCCTCTAGACTCTTCCTTCAGCTCAATAGAAGTCAAGATTCTCCACGAGGCTCTTCGAGATCCAATCACGTTCTTGTACCCAACTGAGAGCAGATTCCTCTCTTCTACTGTCAACTCCACATTCATTTTCGCCACATTTTTCATTGATTCCACCATCTCTGCCAAACATCGCCAAATTTCACTTCAGTCAACGCAATTTCCACCAGTAAAAACTATTAGAACATAATCAAAAGTTCACAATTGCAGTAGTAAAATTGGGACAAGCACAAGCAGAAATATGATCTGAAAAAACCTGAGCTATAAAACATAGAGAAGCACAAAAATATAGCAACAGATTGTGAAATCCAACCAAAAGAAGACTAGGAAATGACTGCAATCAAACACCAGTCACCTTGCTAACTCGATTATTAGTCGAATCAAATTCTACGAAATAGCACATATGAGAAATCAAACTGCAAGTCTATGAATGAGATTCCACGGTATTCAATCATTAAATCAGTAAAAATTTATGCATACGAGTGATTGATATGATCTTACTGGAGTTAGGTAAGGGTTTTACCATCATAGCGTTCGGCTTGCTCGGCGAGCTTGGCGATGTAAACAGCAGTCTCCCGATCTGCAGAGATAGCCATCGCCGATCTAACTGGTTCTGAGCTCTTAGCTAGTAGCTACTACTTTCTCTCTCTAGGTTCCGAAAATTGCGATTTTCTGTCACTCGAGGCAACGAGTTTTGCGGCAGGAAATGTAAAGGAAAACAGAAGAAAGCACACTAGAGAGAGAAAGAAAAGTTGTTGAAAATTAGTGTTGATTTTCACGACTTTTTTTGTCTACAGTATTTCCTATCAGGTTTCGTGCGGTTCATGCCAGAGCGCTCCGCTTTTATTCTTTTAGGCTGGAGGTAGTAGTGGTTCCCTCGACGACGACGAGAATGTCACGTTATTTTCTTTTTTTCTTTTTCTTTTTGTGTTACAATACGCACCTGACTTTTTAAAAACAAAAACGTGCCTGTGCTGAAGGTCATACTTGTTAGTCAGGTGCGGGCATGCGTGCCTTGCTCACTCATGCATGGAGTGTTTCTTTTGTAGTATATATGTTCCGCAACCTGTTGGGGGCTCTTCATGGTTTTGGAGATTGTTAGGTCTAGAACTATTTAGTTTATTTTGTTTCATATCTATGGATTTAAGGATCGGGTTTGTTTTGTAATGTGGGGTCCTTTATAATATTAATAAATAATATTTTCCTGATATTTGTTAGTCAGGTCGAAGGTAATGGTGAACCGATAGTTCAAGTGGTTCTCAGAGTGAACCAGTTTTCGTGAATTTTCAATTACATTATGGTGAACAGGTTCAAGTGGTTCACAAATTTATTTATTTTATTTTATTTTTAAAAGATATATATTAAACTTTTATTCATTATGTTTCCAATTAACATTATTTTTTATTGAAATAATAACAAAAACATTTTTTTTTTAAATCAGAATATATGCAAAATGTATGTCTACTTATAAAGAAAAAATAATAATAAATATGTTTGTGATTTTTTCAAAAAAAAAAGAATTTTAATGGACTAAAAACTTGTAAAACTGGGAGAGGGAAAAAGGTCATAGGTGTTGGAACTTTGGTAGCACTAGGGAGAGTATCCGTCAAGTGGATGATGCGAAAACTTGTAGAAACAAATGCTACAGAATGACGGGATTTCCCCTATTTCACTGAGATAATATTTGCCCCGTATTGGTGCTCACGGTCCAGCAAATATATCCCCAAGATAAGACTGCAGGTGAGGATAGTAGGTAGCACTCCCGAACTATTGATCTCGAAACTGGTCTAGAACAATATGGTAGAAGAGAGTAGAAGAGAAGAAGAGATTGCAAATGAATGAGTAGTTCTTTCCAAAGAATGAACATCCTTATATAGGGAGCAGGGGTTGCAAGGGAGCAATGGTCACATCAGTTATCAATACAACCATTCGTTCAAATAAAAGTCACTTCAATGAACGGTCGTGTTTTTTCGAATTTTCTGTCAAAATTTCGTACCTGTTGCTACCGATAGACTAGGCGGTAGCATACTAGAGTATGCTTTCGCCCGCTTTGGACCGAACGGTCGCATACTCAAGTATGCTACCGTCTAGTACGATTCTCCAGGAATCGTACCATACTGCATGAGTAGACGCTCGTCTACCCATACTAGGCGGTCGTCCGGTTGGTTTCTTCCGAAACCACTCCTTACTGCCTGAGTAGACGATGGCATACCTTAGGTATGCGGTCGTCCGCTCCCTGCAAGGCACAACATAGTGCGCTCGAGAATACACCCGTATTCTCGGCTTTTCAAGCCTTGCCGTATTTATCTCTTCTCAACTTTAGTAAAGTGGGATTACTCCCATCACCAAACTAGAATTTGCTATTCTAAACACTCAACCAACACACTTAGAGTCTTACTTTCTCTTTCATCACAAAGTAGATTTTAGTAGACAATTCAAGTGCTTTTCTACCATCACGGTAGATTATACACGATCAATAAACGTCACGTTTATAGTGTGTGAACGCCCATTGGTTAAGCCACAAAAATATAGAAAATCACATTCGATTTACTAAAATTCCTACACAGTTGATCGATGTTGTCCAGCAGATAGTCCAAATCAATAAAATCATCTCCCTGAGAGCCGGAATTGTTCATCACTCACTTATCAATTGAAGAGGAGAAATTTGTGTAACTATAGTGGATATGGAAAAAGATGGTTGAAGTTTGAAACGACTGAAACAGAGATAATTAATATTATAGTGGATATTTACAACCGGGGGAGGGGAAGGTAGCTGCGGCCTGCGTGACCAATCAGATGCGAGCCTCAGAGTTTTATAAACTGTGAGAGAGTGAAGTACTATTAATCATCATAAATTCATGGGCGCTACTAATGATAAAAGTATAATTTGTTCAAAAAAAATAATAAGAGTATTATTACCTAGATCATATTTATAATTAATTTTGCATATTAAAATGGCTATAGTATGCTCAATCAATGATAACAATTTAATATGGTGTATCGAAAATAACAGTATTAAAAAGACATTTAACAGCACAAAAAGGATGTTTCAATTGCGAGGTACTAACTTTACTTATAATTTCGGCGAAAAGAAAGTTACAATAATATTTTGGTTAACAAGTTCATGTATGTATCTAAATCATATATATTGAGAAAATGTAAGAAGAGCACAAATTATATGTAGGTCGTAGTCCTCTGTTTCTTTTTCCGAATCGCTCAATTGTTTTTTGCTTTCCGTGCTCCTGCCTGCACTAAGGTATTTTGTTCACATTGTTATGGAAAATTCGAAGTTTTTAACAATTCCAAAAAAAAAAAAGAAAACGACGGTAAAAGATATTCTATGTTGAAAGAACAAAGTGGGTATCGGAACACCCCGGACTAGAGCCCATCAAGCCTTTGGAGTGGGTATGTACACATACTAAGTATGTACTTAATGGTTTAGAAAGTTTTGATTAAGGGCTGATTTTTTTCATACTTATGGGATCATTGTCCAAACTCCAAACTACTAGTACTCCCTCCGTCCCACAAAACTGAAAACTTTACCCACTTTCCATTTCTGGACGTCCCACAAAACTTTACCCATTACCAAACAAGGAAGCTACCACACACACTAAAACATTATTTTAATATCAATACACTTCTTTATCCCCACACATTATCAAAAAGTAAACTACCACACTTATTTTTCATTTTAACTTCATTA
>JAYMSL010002372.1:0-14459 GCA_036897195.1 Plantago coronopus | reverse complement strand
CAAATTTCTAATCAATATTAATCAAATACTCTACAAGTTTCAATGCAGAGGACATAATCACTCATTTCGGAGATATAATCACCCATAAGTCCATAACGGGAATCGAACCCGTGACCTCTTGGATCCGGGATGTTTCAGGTTGCCACTCGGCTACAAACGCTTTGACAGTTTATTCAAAATTAATACCTTCTTAGTTTTTTATTTAGTTTATTGTAAAGTTAAATGGAAAATTTCGGACGGAACTGAGGATAAAGTTGTATATAAAGCAAAGTTGATAACAATAAGCTGCGGGGCCGATGAATTATTTGAATAATTAACTAATCTCGGTATCGATAGTAAACTAATGCATTATGCATTATGCATGAGAATTTGAGAATACAAGAGGGGTAGCTTTCGTCAGCCCACCAAAATCATTAATCTGTTTGTAAATGTAAGTGGTTCATAAATCATTCTTTGACCTTTTCTTAACCACAATTCAACGTTAGACATACAGGTGACCATATATTTCTCAATTCATAGTTAACTTCATATGTAATACTAAATACTTTAATTACAAATATCATATATTTGTTTTTTTTTTAAATCATACGTTTTTCAACGTTTTAAAATTTTAGAGAATTTAAATGATTTGAGAACGATAAATATTAACAAGGTGTTACTTTCTTCTCGAGCATTCATTTGTAAATAATTTGAGAACGATAAATATTAACAAGGTGTTACTTTCTTTTCGAGCATTGATGTGAAGTGTGCATGACATGGATTAGTTTTACGACGAGTGACTCACTAAGAAGTAAGTTCCCGGTGCACACACAAGTAGAAAGGACAAAATGTGGATTAATACATACGTTGGTTTATGAAGCCAACATGTCACCTGAAGAAAAGTTCAGGAGTACCCAATCCTGACCTAATTAATGGATCAGATCTCGATCGATTAAGGATCAGGTTGTTACACGTTTTATGTTATTACAGATCATGCATTATTTAGTTTATAATAATAATTTCTTATCCATCCATAATCCATTCATCCTTGAAAGTAAGAATTATCAATTACCACTAATTAATTAATCATATAAAATTGAACCCACCCTATTATTTACCACATCTTAATATTTTAAGTATTGAAAATTGAAGTGGGCAACTGTTTTCTAACATAGAAAGTGTGCAAGTCGTCAAATGAACAAGTTGATCGAAGGGGCGTAGTAAAGTCTGTATAACAACTAAGAGACTGATTGACAATTAAATTTTAGAGTTATCGACTGCCCTTAATACAATAATAGTAATGTACGTAAGTATATAACCGAAGTTTTGGAAAAAGAAAAATAAAGATTTAACTCAATATCAAATTTAATAATCAATATAACATTAAGTTATGGGTTTAACTTAACTGTTTACTTAATGTAAAATACTTCGTAAATGAGTTCGAGTTTTCGAGAATACAACAACAAGTTGTTCCTTCAAAGATGGATGGATATGAAAGAAAAATGACAATTGGATAGACGGGAACGAGGTGAAGGTGCAATTTGACAAATTGATTATTTTGGTTTCTCGAGAGAAGGTGGTCCCCACCTTGACACACTGGACAGACAAGACTCGACTTCTTGGAAGCACACTATCAAGATTATTGACTCAATCAATTGAAATTTGAATATAAATTTATATGAAAAAGAATACTTGTAAATTACAGCTTTTGGCGCTCAGATCTAGTAATATCACAATTTACCATGTCCTCTTTTTAAATTACTATAATTACAACAAAACTTTTCTTTCTTGATATTTCACCACATACCATGGGTTTCTACTTTCTTAATACCGTTAAGTTCACCTTAATTTCAGTTGTATTCAGTTCAGTTTAGATGTTTGTAGTATAAATTTATACTTGAATTTAGTTTAGTTAAGTCCAGGTCCATTCAGTTCAGTTCAAATTTTTAGGTGAATTGAATAGAGTTTTAATAAGGATTGTTCAATTCGTCTGATAATCTCTAAACTAAACTTATTTAAGTATAATTTTAACTATGAAAACACGAACTGAACTGGAAAGATTTGAATTCAAGGTGAGCTGAATAAAACATTAGTTATAACCATTTATAATGTTTCATATCCACTTTTGTATTTACACCGTTAAAATCAAATTATTGTTGAATTATATAGGCATTGGGAAAGGTAATTCGTTTGTGTATTCTTTTCGTATTCCTAACACAGATATATTCTTAAATTAAGTTAAGTGTTCATATGTTTACCTTTTTAGCAATAGTTTTCATGATATGTTACATAATTAAGAATTTTTTTTGAAGCAGCCAAATTGTAAGTATATTAATAGGGAGGAAAAAACAAATAAACAGAGGCAAAAGAGCCTCAAAGTATCAAAGCAACAATACAATCAAAACCAGTAGAAGGAGACAACACACTAAGTTAAGCAGCAATCCGGATGGAGTAGCCACGTAGAGTAATTACTCCCTGCTGCAATTCTCCCAGCGTCCTTGAACCACCACCATACCACCCGTTTCACTCTCTCCTTGACATCCTCGGAGGAAAACACACAACTGTCGAAGATAAGCGCATTCTCTTGTTACATAATTAAGAATGGTTCACGGAATATCTTATTTATTACAACCATTAGAACAGTCGACCTAAATGTAGTTTACATGTAAAAGGGTTGTTCTGATGTTACAAACTTTTGGCTTGTTAATTTATTTCAATGAGAGAGCTCAAGATTTACATGTATTTCATTATCTAACTTGAATTTTCTTTATTTTTTTTTTTTAAAAAAAACATGATTCGAACTCAATATTGAAAAATAGTGCTACATTGTATATAGTCTAGAGATGACTCATAGTCAAAGCTTTCGAGCTGAATGTAAAATTTTGCATATATGGTTTCACCTCGATTCATGCTCCAACGTTTTCAAATCTAATTTAAGTAGCTAACATGTTAATGGTCGGGTTGGTTAGTATAACTATATTTTAAATTCTTGTCACTTATTCTAACGGGCATAGGGTGTAAGGGTATAGCTAGTTTACTTTGAACTCGATATAACTTATACAATATCAATTGACGGTCTTTGAGTGAGTTATTACCTAGTTGGTTAGTAAAACTACATCTTAAATTTCTTACCACTTGTTCTTTATGGGTATAGGGTGTAAGGATGTAGCTAAATTACTTTCAACTTGGTACACTTTGACGAGAATGGAGTATGTATAATTTGTGGTGCGGATTGTCCCGTTGATGCAACTATTTGGTCCACAAGCCCAGTAGTGAAGTACTGCAATTATCTGTAATATATCATTCTGAAGGTTATTAGTACTATTTTATTGGTTAGGCATCTGCTTGGGAATGTGAAATCCCTTTCCATTGTAATAGGGGTTGAGACATGTATCGAGTGTATCCCTCTCTGTACACTTTCTCTTCGATTATTAATATATATTTTTTGCGATTTAAAAAAAAAACATGTTAATGGAAAAGAATACGAGATACCCTTTGTAAATTGACGACAAGATTAGTAAACTTTTGGAGGGTTTATATGCAATTTTGCTAAACTCAAGGGTGAAATTGAAAATAGTAAAAATTAATGAAAGAGGGAAAGTCTATGGCAGCGATGCTGATAAATATGGATTGACCTCCACTTCTAACCCTCTTCCCATTTTTTCTCTCAGCATCTCTTATTTCAACATTTTCATTTGACTGAGATCAGCTTAGTAGTTTCTGGGTAATCTTTAATCTGGTAAATTTCTTTCTTTTGTTTGTTGTGTTTCTGTTTTTACTCTATTGATTGAATGTTGTGTTGTGTTGCTGCTTGTTTATGTTTTTATATGTCAATTTCTTGATTTACATGATGTGTTGTTAGATCTTCAAGATTTGGTGTTTTTGTAGACCATCTTCCTGTGCTCATATGCTGTAAAGTTGAGGATCAAAGCAAAGAACTTGTTGTGTAGTTTCTTAGTTGTCCCTCAAGCTTGATGTAGTCTTAAGGAAGAAAATGACAAGTAAAGAAAAGGTCTCATCCTATTCCAATATCTTGGGATATATTTGGGATCTTAGTTTCTGGTACTTTGGGTTCCAAACTGTATGTATCTTCTTGTTTGGTGGTGTTATAGGAGTTCCTAGAAATCTTGAAAACAAAGAGCTAAGAAATGGAGTTGCATTGATTGGGTTCATTTCATCCATTTTGGTCCTATCTGTAAAAACTTAGGATTATTCTGAAATTATTAAACCCAGAAGAATTAGGTGAGATTGGATTTTAGGTCAATCTGGTGAAAAGTTGAGATTATAACTTGTAAGTGATTTTCTATGATTCATTTGGATAGGTGCTTCAATGAATCATCTCGTTCGGAAGTATTTTAATCTGGAGATTGATTATCAGAAGCTATATTTGCAAACACCTTTCTTGTGATTTAGCTACAAATAAGCCATGATCAGATTTCTGCAAGCTTTAGCAAACAGACATTCATCCTGGTTGAATCTTCGTTTGGGTTGTGGAGGGTCCGTAAGTAGGGCGTAGTGTAGAGCATGTAAGGAATGGAGTTTATCTTTATTAAAGATATGCATATCTTGCTCATTTCATGTCCAACCATTGATTAGATTTTCATTTTCACTCCCTTAAAGATTATGTGGTTGCTTGTGGGCCGTGGCCTTTCCTATGCAATAGCCTACCCTGTCATCGTAATGGTCTAAACTGTCAAGCCGTTCTAATGTAATGTGCTTCAATGTTTCAATTCATTAAATTCGGGATTTCTCGTGAACACACGACCTGCGAATTAATTCACATTTCTATTTTTAAGACTATCTTTAGTGTTTATATTGGTTTGTTCTGTACGTTATAGAGATTATAATTTATCATATCATCTCAGATTCGAAGTAAACTTAATATCATGTCATGAAAATTTTTAGTCTTGGTAGGATTATCTGTCATATGTACCATTCCATTTAATTACTTATTTTCATACATGGAAGCATCATTCATTGTGTCCTGTAAATTTTGCCTATTCTCTACTTACTCTCCTGTGCCTTGACGCTACCTATATATTGTAATGCAGCTTTATTTCACCTCCTTTGAAATCCGAGTTATTATATATACTGAAGAAAGTCTATGTGCAGATACTTGGAGAAAATTAATATCTTCGCCAGGGTCTAAATAGCTGACTATGCGTGCAAATAGTCAGAATTAAATCTTTGGAGCCAGGAGATTCGCATTCTTGATTTACAAGTGAGGCTAAAACAGTATTATTCTGATTTAAACTCTGAATTCCTTTGCTTGTAACGCAAATGAGTTCTCAAAATAGTCAGCCAAATGACGCTCATGAAGCAGACAAAACCGAAGACTGGGATCCAACAGCAATGTTGAATAATCTGTCTTTCTTAGAGAATAAAGTTCACCAGCTTCAGAATTTGGTTCAGGTAATTGCTGGCCGAAGAAGCCAACTTGCAGGCCGCTCAGATGAACTCTTGGTTCAGCAGCAGCAGCTTCTCACTACCGATCTCACGTCAATCATAGTGCAATTAATATCAACTGCAGGGACCCTTCTCCCGTCTGTGAGAAACACGCTTACCACCGAAAGCTCCATTGGCCAGCTGGCACAATTTGGTGGAGTTGTTGTAAATCATCCAGAAGTTCCTGGAAACGTTATTCTCCCTCAGAATAACAATGGAAACCAAGTGGAAGACCACGCTAATCTGGCAGATCCAATGACTCATACTGGCTCTGAACATGTGGAAGATCATGAAATGAAAAGCGATGATGAAGCTGAGGAAGGCGAGAATCTTCCTCCTGGTTCATATGAAATTCTTCAACTTGAGAAAGAGGAAATCCTAGCTCCACACACCCATTTTTGCACAATATGTGGAAAAGGATTCAAACGTGATGCTAATTTGCGGATGCACATGAGAGGCCACGGTGACGAGTACAAAACTCCTGCAGCTCTTGCAAAGCCCCATAAGGAGATGGGCTCGGAGCCGGTTCTCATCAAGAGGTACTTCTTGGATCTGTTCACAATTGGGAAGTTTTTATTTGAAATGCAGATCCTTTTTACTCCTTGGGACTTTTGACAGTTAAATGTTTATGACCCTATTTTTCACATGATGGACTTGCTTGTAGGCACATTACAGAGCCACAGTAGTTAAATTTTTTCACTATCTTGCCTATGTTTTGATTATACATATACAACAGGTATTCATGCCCTTATGTAGGATGCAAGCGGAATAAAGATCACAAGAAATTCCAGCCTCTAAAGACGATCCTGTGTGTGAAGAACCATTACAAGCGGACCCACTGTGACAAAAACTACACTTGCAGCCGATGCAATACCAAGAAGTTCTCAGTGATTGCGGACCTCAAAACTCACGAAAAGCACTGTGGGAGAGATAAATGGCTCTGTTCGTGTGGCACGACATTCTCCAGAAAAGATAAGCTGTTCGGACACATTGCTCTCTTCCAAGGCCACACACCTGCTATTCCTGTCGAAGAATCTAAAACATTTGACCAAGGACAGTCGAGTGGGACAAATAACAAAGTCGAGCAACTTGAATTCAAGTACAGTGTAGATCAGCCAATGGCGTCATTTCAAAATGTTATGGATTTTAAAGGGCCCGATGACCCTTCAAGTTGTTTTTCGCCTTTGGGGTTCGACATGAGTAACATGGGCGGATTCCAAGAATATCCCCGACCTCCATATGAGTACTCGGATAATTCATTTGGGTTTTTGCTATCCGGGGGGTGTGATTTTCCGCCCAAGGGGTACAGTGGTTCGGAGTAATGTCGACTAGGGCTGTCCCTGAAGCTTGTGTTGGAGCCAATGGGTTCTGCTGCATTCTATTTGGAAGAAGCTATAGCTGTTATATTTGTAGTTTTGTTGACATAAAATAAAAGCTGTTCTTTTCAAGTTTCATTTGCCTTGTCTGTGAATAGCATATAGGAGGACCATTTTTATGTATTTGTAGACTTGATTTCATATTAAGTGATCATCTTTTCTGCACAGTAGTCCTTTTATGTTTACTGAAAAAATCATTTTAAGTAAAAATCACTTGTTCTGAAACCTCCCTTTCCTTCATCAGTTTTCAAAGTTATCGCACAAAAAATTCCACCTTTTTTATGCATGGAAGCTACTCTCTTTATTCAGCATAAGGAGTACTTTGAATACTTTTAAGCTGAGGTTGAAAGTAAATGTCAACTAGAGGCTTTTTTTTACATATACTAGTATTATTGGCACGCGAATACTCGCGTTCTCGTTTTATTTATATAGTGAAGTATATATAGTTTTTCACTATTTATGTAGTTTAGTATTTTTATGATTTTTTTTTTATTTTTGGTTTTTCCATAAATATTTTTTTTTATATAAATTGTAATTATAATCAGAACTTTTGATCTAATAACTACACTGTATAACTATTTTCAAAGTTAAAATAGGGAAATTAATCAAAATCAACTTTTGATATTATAACTACCTTAAAGTATTTTTATTTTAGATAAATACTAAATAGTATTCTAAAATAAGTGATGGTAAAAAGAATAGAAAATTGGTGTCCAAACTCCAAATGTGTTTAATTTTTAGATAGCTAATAAGATATACTAATGTGAGAGATATAAGAGAGAATAGATTAGAGAAAGTCAAAATTAATTAGATGGTCAAAATTAGGAAAATGGTGTCCCAACTCCATTCAATGTGTTTGCCTTTAAATAGTAAGAGATACTAATGTGAGAGATATAAGAGAAGAGATTAGATAAAGTCAAAATTAATTAGATATACTAATGTGAGAGATATAAGAGAAGAGATTAGATAAAGTCAAAATTAATTAGATGGTCAAAATTAGAAAATGGTGTCCCAACTCCTTTCAATGTGTTTGTTTTTAGATAGTAAGAGATGGTTAGCTAGTGATGATTACATCTCGGAAAACCCTAATCAACAACGTTAATACTACTACTGCTAAAACTAAGTACTAATCCCTCATCATGATGAACTTAAATTAAAATAAAACAAAGAAACTAGTAAACCTAATCGTCATCATCATCATGATTCTCAGATGATCATCATCAGCCGCAATAACACTACTACAATGGTCAGAAATTTTCTCCTCTCAGTCTTAATCTTAGTCTTAGTCAAACAAACTAACAAATAGGGTAATTAATTAAGGCAGAACTGGTCTGTCTAATGTCTATGCATAGACAGATCCGCCACAAGACAAAGCCATCAACAGCAACGCCGCTCTCTCCTCCTCTCTCAATTTCACGTTCCCGGATCTCTGTATCACGATTTCACTCCCGAATGCCATAAATCGCATCTTCAAATCACTCCTACTCCTCTTCTTCTTCGTCAACCCCGCCGCAACCGCCGCCGCCGCTTTATTACTACTACTACTACTCTTTGTGGTTTGCAGACCCATTTGCTGCCTCCTCTTCTTGTGGTACTTTATCCCACACGCATTACACAATGACTGTAACAAAACAAACATAAAAAAGGCTAATCAGTAAATTAATATCAAACTAAATGTGATTAGTAAGGGAAATGAATCAAATGGTAGCAGAAGTAGTACCTTTGGACCACCAGGGCCGCCCCTCCAGAGAGGAGTCCTCGTCGTTTGGCAGTCATCACAGGTTTTCAATTTCTCTTCACATTCTGCTGCTGCTGCATTCTGTTAATCAGAAACAAACTTTATGAGTTTCTGTTAAGATGAAATGAAGATTAAATTTAAAAAAATGATAGAGAAATAGTGATCATGATTCATCACCTTATCTACACTCAGATCCATATCATCAAGTGAGTATGCGGCTTACAAGTTACAATACCCAGAGAAATTGAACGCCAGCCAAGAAGATACCAGTACTGGAGTGGACTAGCTAGTGCAGAGTGAGACAAATGAACATGATTAAAATATTTTTATTAAAATTAAACAAAAATAGCAGGTGATCAGGGTTCTGGAGAGAGAGAGAGGAGGAAGAAGAAGAGGGAGAAAATGGGGCGGAAGGGAAGAAGAAGAAGAAGATGATGATGTATGAGATTGAAAAATGAAAATGTAAAATGCATGTATGAAGGTAAATTTATGGGAAATAGGAGAAAGCTGAGAAAGGTATCTGAGTGGTAGACACTGGTCAAGCTGTAAACACGAAACCCTAGCTACTCTCCCTCTCGATTCTTGTGTTTGGACTCTTTTGCCCCTGCCCAGGCTCATTTTTTAAAATTTGAATTGAATTCAACTTGGTGCACCCCAGCAATCAGTCAAATTCAATGCCCAGTTGGCCAGTTCTGCTTGTTTTCATTACTCCCTGGCTGCTCATTTTTAGCAACTCTGATATGGCTGTGTGTATCACCCATGGTAACATATCTGGATATGTGGGTCCGTATACATGTTCTTATAGAAGTGGACTCATGATGAAAGTCAATTTGGTCCAATTGACTCGAGCTCAGCCTGTTCGGTATTGACTATTGAGGGATGGACTGCGCTTCGACATATGTATGAGTTCAGGTGTCGGACTTCTATTGAAGTTGATATTGTTATCTGAACTGTGATGGTTGTGTGAGATTCTAGACGTCGAATCAGATAACATCATGAACAAGCAGATATTTATGAACTAACGAGTGAATCCTATGATCTCTAGATCATCTGTAGATTTATATACATAAGATGCCTTAAAGCTTCCCTTCTGAGTTTATTCACGCTCAGATACTTTTATACGTCTTAAGTGCTCAGAGCATGTGCTTCATGTTTCAATAGAATTTGCACTACTAGGTTGATGCGTTGAATGTTTTGTTTCTATATATGCAAGACTCTGTGTTAATTCAAATTTATATTATACTCAAATTTGTTTTTCTTTCAATCTGTGTATATATAATACAATATTTTTTATAAAAGAACACTTTAAGGAGCTCGCACTTTCACATATTATTCAAACTCTGGCGCTTCTGCACTTACTCTTGCGTTGCTGCTAGCAACGTGTATGTGATCTAGGTTTTAAGGTGCTCGCACGCTCACATTTTATTTTAACTCTGACGCTTCTGCACTCACTCTTGCGCTCCCGCTACGTGCATGTGCATGTGCATGTGATCTAGGTCTGGATAATATTTTGCTGGAATTGCAAAAATTGAAATCCCGATATAATTGTAAAGGTTCAAAAGTTTTTGGGAGTGACTAAATAACTTCAGAACTCCAGGGGCTGATTTGCAAATTGCCTAAACCTTTATCAGTCTGTAGAGAATTATTATACAGGTTTACAAGCTTATACAGAAATAAATCCAAAGATCTTATACAGAAATGAGATTATTCAGAGTTTATGGAGAACTAGGGGAACACCATATTGTGGTTGGATGGTTAACATCTGAAAAGGAGCATGTCGATAAGATGCAGCTAGTTCGAATGAGAAGCGTTGTAGTATCATCACCAGAGCTATTTTCACTTCCATCATTGCGTAGTTCTGGCCAATGCAAGATCTAGGACCTGAACTAAACGGCAAGAATGAGAATTGTGTGTTTGACGACGCATGTGAAATTCCTTCTGAGAATCGTTGAGGTTTGAACTCTTTAGCATCATTGCCCCATATGTTAGGATCATATTGCACTAGGCCTAGCAGCAATGTCATTTCTGTCCCTTCCGGTATAACCATGTTTCCTAGTTTCACCGTCTTTTTGGCAGCTCGAAGAAGCATAGGCCCTGGTGGATACAGCCTCAATACCTCTTGTAGAATCATGGTAACCTGCAAATCCAATATGTCATTGTGAAAGTTATTGAAAGAACCTTCAAATTTTCAATTGTAAAGTGTGGAGTTGAAAGGATTTTCGTCTTACAGTTTTAAGATGGTTCAAACCATCAAAAGTTGGATCTTTCTTTCCGAAAACTTGAACAACTTCTTCTCTTGCCCGGACCTGCCATTCTTGATGTATGCTTAGAAGAACCATTGTCCAGGCCATCAAGTCTGATGTGGTTTCGGAACCAGCAAAGTAGAATAGCTTGCATTCTTCTATGACATCGTCAACACTCAATCCTGCATTCTGTTTCTCATCCTGTTGAGCCTCGCTGTACATTGATTCGACTAATATTCCCAACAAGTCATCACTAATTATTTCTCCTCTTCTCATTGCCTTCTCTCTTTGTTTGATCATACCTTGAATCATCGTCTTAACTTCTTTGGAGTTCGCTTTCATTTGCCTGTTTTCTTTAGTAGGCATATACCTGCACCAGCAAAACAAGAATTGCTAAATTTTACCCCAGTTAAGAAAATGTAAAGAGGCTGATTCTTTTTTTTACCTCCATCCTGGTATGAAGTAGTTCCGCATGAGTATCCAAACGAGTTTCACTTGCTCCCTTTGGATCTCAAATATCGTCCTTCCTTCTTCATAGTTAATACCAAATGCTGTTCGCGCAATCACATCACCAGATAAATTTTCAAGATAAGGCCACACATTAACTTCCACAGAAGTTTGGCTATTGGAGAATAAAGCTTCCCATTTTTCTACCATACTTGAGCAACTTATGAACATAGCCGGTACCATACTCTGCAGTCATTTGGTGAAAATAAAAGGCTTTTAAATGTCGTAAAAATAGGGAGGAAAGTAAGAGAGCAGGCATCAGATCAGTCTACACTGAACATACTCGAAGATAAAATGCACCTCACCATGGTATGAAATATTACCTTGAGTTTGTGAATATGGAAAGCAGGATTGACAATTTTTCTGTGTTTAGCCCATTTATCACCCTCAAGAAATAATAGTCCCCCTGCAATGGTTTCGCCGACTATGTCTGGTCTTGGTTTATGAAACACACCCGGGTTCATCAAAATCTCCCTGATCAGCTCCGGATCAGAAATGTTTAATCTTGGTGTGGTTCCAAACCACACAAAAGAGTTCTTCCCTGAATTTAGTGTTAAAGCAAAACTGATCATATAAAAACATGAATAAAAAGTGCATAATTGAGCTAGGTTTCACATACTCTGAAACTTACCATATTGTTCAATGATTTGATGGAAATATGGAAGAACATGAGGGATAATGTCATCAGAAATATTCAAAGCTTTTGGCTGTTCTGTTTTCATGACTTGGATGAACTCTTTCATATCACCAAGAAAGAGTCTGTATGGATTCCCATCTATACCCTGCTCCCTCAGCAGCTTCTCCAGCTTCTTAGGCCTGAACCAGACCCAATCTAGTAATTTCACCAGCAACGGGACGCATACTAGCGTTCCTACGAGCAATGAAGTTTTCAGTTCCATATCTTTTATCAGCACTAAGACTGAGAGAACTAAACAGTGCATCCATATCGCTTTATAGTGATGTTCCGAAAGACTAAGAACCGAACAAAGAGACTGTTTCTTGACTTTAACAATAGATTTGATGATTATAGTACAAACTACAAACAATGGACTCAGGTTTCCTAACTCTATGCTGTGAGCATGATATAATGTTTCAAGCATCATGAAGTATTAATCGGTATTAATTACAAAGTGTTATTGCATAGAAGAATTCGTATGATATCGGCCGTCTGAAAATATGCAGATATGCGTATATATGACACCGGCCCGAGGAGACGGGCCGATGGCATATTTAGAATATATTTTAGCTAAGATTTTAGAACTTCTGGTCGTAGTAAACCTGGATGTATCGTTTTCGAACACATTATTGATTGCATCATACAGGCACCATGTTTTATATTAAATGGCTATTAAGATATGATTAGAATCAGTAGAATAATGCTGGATGAGGAAGAAAACAAGAGCATAAAATGAGTATGACGAATGGAACAGCTAAAAAGGATATACGGAATTGCAGTACTGCACCAGGGAGACTAATTAGTGTAGTTTAAATTTGTCATTTCAAAAGAATTGCATCATGTTTGTACTCATTGCCCTAACAATTAGGAATCTAATAAGAAAATGCAAATGATCTAACTTGCTTTTGCTTAACTACATACGAGTATGAAAAATTTCATTTTTCGTACACTACAAAGATATAGTGCCATTTTTAGTACACTAGAACGGCCTTGTCCATTTTCGGTACTCTAATTTAACCACTTAGCTATTTTAGGTACTCCGGCCAATTTTCAGGTGAGTGGGATGACGTGGCAGCCGGAGTTAAAAAATGAAAAAATTAAAATAAAGTGACACGTGTCGTGCTCACAATTAATCTGGTTTATTTTTTTAAATTTAAATGTTAAATGTTTAAAAAATTTCATAATAATTCAAAAAAAAATTTAAAAAACCATAAGTTTAATTTACAATTAAAAAATAATTTAAAATTTAGAAAAAAAATTTTAAAAAATCTTTAAAAATCTGATTTTTCTTTTTTATTTTGTTCACGTTGATTTTTCTGTGTAGGACACGTATCTCACACAGAAAAATCAGATTTTTAAATTTTTTTCTAAATTTGAAATTATTTTTTATCGTAAATTAAATTTTTTATTGTAAATTAAATTTTTGATTTTTTTATTTTTTGAATTATTATAAATTTTTCAAACATTTTACATTTAAATTAAAAAAGATAAACCAGATTAATTGTGAGCCCGACACGTATCATTTTATTTTAATTTTTTCATTTTTTTTCGAACTCCGGCTGCCACGTCATCACACTTACCTGAAAATTGGCCGGAGTACCTAAAATGGCTAAGTGGTTGAATTGGAGTACCGAAAATGGACAAGACCGTTCTAGTGTACCAAAACTGGCACTATACCTTTGTAGTGTACCAAAAATGAAATTTTCCCTGAATGATGAATATCACATCTTTTAACTCTAACCTTAACCAGCTGCATTTTTGGAACTTGATATTTCTCTTTAGTTGACAGAAAATTAAACTTGCTTGACAGTAGACGATCATTAATGGATCCTCCCTCAATGAAGTATCTCTTATGGTATCTGCAAAATTCTTCTAAGGAGTGGATTGTGGACATTTGTCTTCACCTTCCCTGGAATTGGGACACCATTATCTGTGTGCTCAGTTATATTTTACCGTTCATCTCAAGTTTGGAGCATTTTGAGTTCACTGATGCGATCATCACTCTTGATGAAGTTGCAAAATGTGTTTATGATCTAATAGAGAGACTGGAAGAAGAAGAAGATGATTATATCCATGAAATTGATGCCAAGCAGGTAGCGTTGTCAGAGATGCTTGCAAACTCTTTCTTTCCAGAGGTGGTACAAAGATTCTTTACGGTCCCGAAGCTACACCAGTTGCCTCAAAGTAATAAGCACCTCTACCCAAATGAAATCGTTGCAGGTTTCATGAACTTTCTTCTCCAAGTATTGTACCATGAAATGAATATTAGCTCCCATGAGGCGCAACGATGGGCTGTGGTGCGCAAGGAACTTTCCTTCCTTCTTGCCGTACTAGGGGATATGCCATTTCAATGCACTCATGATGAGGTTGTCGGACAAGTCGCAAATCTATTGGCAGAGTTTGAGATGTTGGCCAATGAGGCGGGTACCTTGGTTTATGATGGCGTTTTTTCCATTCATCAGATGGAGTCGAAAACGTCTCATGCAAAAATAACT
>JAYMSL010002371.1:0-14460 GCA_036897195.1 Plantago coronopus | reverse complement strand
ACACTCCTACCGCACTTGTACTATATATCAATAAACTGCCACAATTCAACCCCACTTATACTACTTTACTTTCCATTAATTACTCCAATATACTCCACTTGTACTATATATCAATAAACTACTACTCTCCTTAAATAGTGTGTCAAAGTCCAACCGGGGCTCGTTTGAGCGGACGGAGGGAGTATGATATACTTTTTTCATATTTGATATTCTTTATTATGTATACTTCTTAATCTAACAACCTCAGCTATAAAATTCAACATCTTTTACGTGACAATAGTTTTAGATAGCTAGCAATTGAGCTTCTCTTGACATATGAAACTTCGGGACAAGAAGATTAACAATCTTTCCCTCCTCATGTTTCTTGACACATTCCGATCCAAATATCCAATCCATGATTCACCAATGCATAGAGTAAAAGAGTAATTTCAACGCGCAAAAGGTACATCTAAAATCCAGGTTACTCGATTCTTATGAGTCCAAATCAAAGATACAGCTCATGTTTAGGTATGCGGAATGCATGCATAATTTGAATCCCCCAGTTCCCAACTAAAGTCTAAATTAAAACCATGACATTTTCAACTTTAGAAAACAAAGCAGGAATGGACAATTAAGCCCCTAGAGAAGATAGTGATATACTTGTACACAAATCCAGCATTTGAAATTCAAAAATCGTGTAACGTGACAAAAAAAGTTTAGTCGCCCCCAACGACTATATGAAACAGAAACTAACAACAAATTAATTGATTCTATGTCCCACAAACAAATCACACCGTCATCAAATTCAAGGAATGTAATGAAATGAACTCTACAATACTATAATAAACGGTCATAATCATAATTTACTTAACATTGTTTAGACTATCTCCAGCAGAGTTGCATGGGAGTTGCTTAGCCCATGCAACTCTGCTATCAACCCGGCTAAGAGTTGCTTAGCAAGCAACCCGTCTCATAGTATGAGACCGGTTGCATGTTGTTTTTTCTTTTCTTTTATTAATTTTATTTCAATTTTACTTTTTGTTTAATTGTTTTCTATTATTTCTTTATTTCTTTTTTAACTATTTATTTCTACTTTCCACATTAACTTCTTTTTACCTTCAATCTAATCCGTTAACACCTCTTTTTTATAATTTTTCTTACTCTATGTAATATATAAACGAAAACAACACTTATAAAAATTTAAAATTCCACTCATTATTCTAAAATTAAAAATGCTTACATATTCTAAAATTAAAAACGGTTACATATTCTAAAATTAGTAAAACAAATGAGAAAAGAAAATAAAAATTTGGGTTGCATAGAGTTTGATTGTTGGAGTAGAAGGGTTGCATAGAGGTTGATAGTAAGTAGAATGCTGACGTGGCAGAGAGTGGGTTGGTTAGAGTTGCAGTGCTGGAGATAGTATAAGATCCACCCGAAAATGAAATTATTATGATTAATCAATGATAATGATTGCATACTACGCTTCATAATGTTGAAGCTTGCATATGCCCATCTGTCCAGCTTCATTAATTACTTCTCGAACCGGAGTATTGTAACCATATACAAATTTCTTCCACATTTTTGCTTAAGTGGTGATCCTTTCTTTAACTTTACCTTAATTTGAAATTCAGTTGTGTTAAGTTCAGTATAGTTCACATTCATTCAGTTTCGTTCAGATCTATTTAATTCTCTTTATAAATTTAGACTGATTTTGTAGAGATTTGATGATGATACACAAGTAACAGGTTGATAACATCTAATACTAAGCTCGCACAAGCTTAAGTCTGTAAATGTGGTATCTAGTCATTTTTGCTTAAGTATGTTCGTATTGTATTAAGTTTAGGATTGTTTTGCAGGATGAGGTCTGCATCATGCAAGCTGAAGTCTGAGGCTTGGACTTTCCATTATGAATCAAGAGATACATCAGGCTGAGCTCAATATGTTCGTTAGGCTGATGATGATCCCGCAAGCTGACTCAAGTATTGTCTTTTCAAGACTTTACGGAGATTTCTCGGACTGACATCATGTGTAAGGCTGCAAAGATTGGATATGATTCGGGGCTGATCTTTGTGGTAGTACCAATGGGCTCGCACAATCTGCCAAAAGTTGTTTACCTATTGCAACAACATCACATCAAGCCAAAAGGTTGTCAGAGGTTCAAAATGTATGAGTATTCAATGTATCTAACGAACATTTAATGTATTTACCTAGTACATTTGAATATCTTCATATAAATACCTACTCCTACCCATTGAAGAAGTGTTGGAATTTCTCAAATCATCAAGCATATTCAAGCATCCAAATATCCAGAGCCGACTTCATCACCATATCCCTAACTTAGCTTTAGATATTAGCTTAGAGAAATCTTCCAATTCTTGTAACCGTTCGATTCTCTCACTAAGAACCAGATCACTATACAACCAGTTTGGTGTATAAAACAATAAGGTATCTTCATCTGTTTAGAGTGAAAAGTTGTGCTAACTTTAGAGAGTATCCAGTTTGAAGGATTGAGAAATCTAGAGGAGAGTGGAGATTAGTCTCTAAGTTTATTGAGGTGAAAACACTTGAAAGGTTACTTGAAGTTTAAGATACGTCTTGCTAATAATTCCTTGAGAGAATTCATTGTATTTGTAGTTAGCTATTGGCCTGCTGCTGTAAAAACTCCTACAAAGTAATAGTGAATTCTAAGCTGAGGCAGAATTGGATCAGTGGAGTAATTACACCATTATTCGATACCACTATAAAATTCCTGACTCAATCTTCTAGTATGTCAAACTTCAAGAAAGAAGGAGTGGCCAATAATTTAGGAGTTCAACATGACAATCCGACTCTAGTGGGACCTAAACGTATAAATTCCGAACGCCAACATGTCTAGTGTTTATAGACAAAAAACTGTGAGAATATATTAGAAAATATATTCTGCAAACGTTGTATTGTATTAAAACTAGTTGTTTGGTCCATTTATATGCAGTTGCCACGTCTCATATTGTAAATTAAAGGACTAATGTTAATGTAAATATTAATATTTTATTTTAAAACATTATTAACCCTTTATAATAAGCCGCAGGTCGTTGGCATTTGTTGGATACCTATCCGCTCAAGATTTTTGTTGTTCAATTTTCATACGTTTCTCCCTCCCTTCGAATTCTTTGTTCCCGCCATTTTATCTCTATAATCAATTTCTCTATTACATCAAAATAATTCTTTGTAAGAAATATTAGATTATAAATTAATTTTAGTTTAAAACAAAAAACACAAAATATATATAAAATTTTATAAAAGAGTATGATACACGTGTTCGAACATTTTAGTATAATTATAAATCATTAACACAAAATTAAATGAGGTAAAAGTAGTGAGACTAATTTCCTGGACGTCAGCCAAAAAAAATGGGTGTATGTATTTGTGGTGCGCCAAATTCCAAAACCAAGAATTGCTGTGGAAACAAACCAGTCCAACTATGTCTATGTCGGTCTTCGTGGCAAAATTTGACATCTTCGCCTCAGATGCAAGCTTATCAGGGTTGGTGTGTACAACTTGGGACGGAGGGAGTATATATATTTCTTGGTAGTGAGTTCGAAAAGTTAGTTTGACAGGTATCTTTTGAATATGTTTATTGATAAATAAGAAAGTTGAATGTCTAAAAATGAAAATGAGAGTTTAAATGGAATATCTAAAATAAAAAGATGTGAAGTTTCGGACGGAGCGAACAAAGTAATAAAGTTATTTTCAAAGTCAAAAAGAAGAAAAATCAATTTTTGGTATTATAACTACCTCAATGTATTGAACCCAGGGGTGGCGTAGTGGTAAGGTGCAGGTGTAATGGTGAGAGGTCCGGGTTCGATTCCCGGAGGTGGAAATTTATTTGGTGATATAAGATTGGTATTGGTGTGGGGTATAAGGTTGGTATTGAGTTAGTGTACTACTAGGAGTAAGATTAGAATAAATTTGGCTCTTAAAAAAAACGACCTCAATGTATTTTTATTTCAGAATAAACAGTACTCCAAAATAGAAGATGGTCAAAATCAATTGGATTATAAAAATTAGATAATTGTGGCCCCACCTCTTTTTCATGTGCTTGGTTTTTTATATAATAAAATATAGTAAGAGATACTATAATAAAAAAGAAAAGGAAAAGTCAAAATTAATAAACTGGTTTTTGAACTATTTTTAATGTGCTTGGTTTTATATAGTAAGAGATAATTGAATTATCAATTTTAATCCTAAGTCCTAACCATCAACCCGAGTGTTTTTCATGGGTATCATATTATATTAGATTGATTTAAGAAAAGAAAGAACCTTTCAAGTAAAACCGTGTTCGGGCCGGAATTGGTTCTAATATTTTTGAAATCTTTTGGTATAACCAGTTATTCTTTGCCGTCCATACCCGTTCACATACACCCCACTGAAAACACAAATTTATTTTTATTTTTTCTAAAAAAAAAACTTATAATTTAGCTTATTTTTTGTTTTTGGTAATGATAATTTAGCTTAATTTTATGAAGATGGAAAAATGGAGTAAAACTACAAGTTGCGCCTGTGATTCTCGAGTCTCCATAAATAGAATATAGAAAATCCGAAACAAACAAGGAAAAATTATGATAACCATCACAGAATCTATTCAATCCAAGTCATTGACGTTACGTCTCAAATTGAGGCGTTCCAGACAAAATTGTTTCGTCATCATCGTCATATAATAAACTGAGATTAGATTTAAAAAATTACACCAAATAGGTCAATAGTTATCATAATAGCTCATACAGTATTACAGTATAAGATTCATCATCGTCATCATATTTTATATTTTTATATAAATGCCCGTCCATTTCCGCGTACACGGCTAACGTGCGCTTGCTTCCCTTTCCCTCCATTGCCTCACCTTCAAGCTCCCCCCTCTCTCTCTCTCTCTGCATATACATACATTCTCACCTGTATCTATCCCCCATAGTCTCACTCATAGAATATCAACTTGGTTTTCTTCTCCCTGAGATGATAGATTCAGATTTTCAACATGTCAAGTCCCACAAATTGAACTCTAAACCCACCGGCTAGCCGATGAGCATGGCCCTCTCTTCCTCCTTTTCGCTCGCTTCTTCTAACCAGATTTCTCAGGTTTGTTTCCAATCTCTGCATAGCGTTCTCTTCCCTGGAACCATTTGGTTTTGCTAAACCTCTGGATTTCAATTAGGGCTTAATATGTGGTTGAGCTGAGCTGCAATTTTGAAGTTTAGATAGGTTTTGCTGTTGTGGTATAAGTTGTTGTTTCGTGTCATTTTGGTTTTGTATCTTCTGGATTCGTTTGGTATGTTAGGAACTAAAGTTTCTGGCTATGGTGAACCTGCAATTTGTGATAATTAGTTACTGTTTGCAAAAACTTTCAATTAATTTGATTTGATTGAAGCAACCTTTTAAATTAGGCGTGAATCGAATCTGGTTATCTTAGCAAATGGTGTTAAGACTTAAGAAGAATTAGCAAGGTAGGTGATGGCGTGATGCTGTGAGTGCCTTTCTGCAGAAGCTTATCAAGAGAGAATATAGCTTATTTGTCTCAGAATCACGTAAAATATGTGTTTGCAAAACCAGCTTCTGACTATTTATAGTTTAGAAAAATCTGATTTGTTCGATCAGCTATTTAGAGGATTCTTATAAAATTATTTAAAATAGTTTCCGACACCTTTTGCAAATGATCACCAAATCAGGAACCACTTTTACTATATTATGCTTCAGTAATTCACTTAGCAATATTCTCAAGTATTTCGAGAATAGGCACTAAAACGGATTCTGATAGATTGTTATGGTTGGAGAAACTATCTGTTTTTGCAAGCAGAGTTCTCAGAAAAGCTGCAGTGAGTTGGTAAACACTCAAAGGCGGTTTGTGTCCTTAGGTTTTGAGTTTTGACTTTCACATCAGCTGTATATTTAGGATGATTAGTGATTACCGGACTTAGTGTTCAAATAGATTGTCTGTGATTCATTGTGAACTTGGTAGAAACTTGATAGAGCTATGTGGATTGGGGAGTATTAGGAGAATCTTTAAATTGGAGTTATGATGTTGACTTGTTCAATATTCATTGCAGTTGAGCTATTCCAATCTCAAGTGGAACCAGAAGAAGCTTGTCCTTCCAAAGACTCGTGGAAGGAAGAAACTAATATGGGTTATTACTTCAGTTTTGAATGGCAATAGACCATCGAGTGTTAGTGGTGGTGGTGCAAGTGAACCGGATAGGTTTCTTCTGGAGAAGTTGTTTACTCAAACACAAAAACTCGAGGAACGGGTAGGCCGTGATCCTCTTTCACCTATAGTTGTTGAGCTAGGTGCTAATTTTGGGGTACTGGAATCTGATATTCAGGCTGCCCTATCAGCCTTGAGAAAGAAGGAAGAAGATTTGCAAGATGCAGAAAGAAGAGTCCGGCTGGAGTATGGTGAGAAGAATCGTGCCATTAAAGAATTGGTGCTACGAGAGGAAGAACTGGTAGCTGCTAGAGTGAAGCAAGAAAAACTAGAAGCGGAGTTACGTTTAGCTGGCGAGGGCTTAACTTCTCAAGCTGTGGAAATTATTGAGCTCAAAAATCGTCTGAAGGAGAGAGATCATGAGATATCAGATGCTCAATCATCACTCTTGGATAAAGAAGAGGAACTTTCGAAGATGAAAAATGAATTGATAAAGAAGACGGAAGAAGCTGCCGTTGCAGAATCAGAACTGAGTTCTAAGGCAATGCTCCTGGAGAAGACAAATAAAATTGTAGAGACTCAAGAAGTCGAGATCCAGACACTCCAGAGGTCGATTGAAGGTAAAGAGAAGGAGTTAGAAGACTCCAGAACCATGTATAACCATGAATTCGAGAAGTTGAAAGTTTCTGAGAGAAACTTAGAGAAGCAAACCATGGATTGGCTTTTGGTTCAGGGAGAACTGAAGAAGCTATTTAAGGAGACATCTAAGCACGTAGACGAAACGAATGGAACTATGAAGGAGTTCGGGAGAGTGAGGAATCTTCTTTCAGATGTGAGATCCGAGCTAGTCATGTCTCAGAAAGCTCTAGTTTCAACTAGGGAAAGGATGGATGGTCAAGAGCAACTTTTACAAACGCAAGTTTCGGAGCTCGAAGAACTACGAAAGAGTGTTACGTCATATATGGTTTATCTGAGAGAGGCCCAGATTGAATTGCAGAGTGAGAGGGTTAAACTCCGGATTGCTGTTGCTAAAAAAGAGAAGCTCGAGCGGGGTTTATCCTTGGAGAAAGAGCTTGTTGGTGAGTTGCAAGAAGAATTGGAAAACGAGAGGCTGTCCTTGAAACAAGCAATTGATGAACTGTCGGCCCTTAAGGAGGAAGTAGACCGTAAAAGTGCTGCATTTGAGGAAACACAGATTCTCCTCCATGCTAAAGAGTCTGAATTGGTGGAAGCAAGACTGGAGATCCAGCATTTGAGGTCTGAACAAACATCTCTTCAGCTTTTACTGAAGGAAAAGGATTTGGAACTGTTGGATGCAAACAACATGTTAATTGATGTAGAAGCAGAAACATCTGAACTGAAGAGAGTTTTGATGAGAAGAGAAGAAGAGCTTGATCAAGCAACATCTACACTGAAGGAAAAGGATGAAAATGTGCAGACTATTCAAAATGAGCTAAACAATGCAAATCTAAAATATTCAGATGCTGAGGGAGTGGTCAAACGTATTGTAGATCTCACCAAGGAAGTGGTTCTGTCATTTAACGATGAGAACAATCATGTTCTGAACCCGATTGATCAAACCAACGGCAAGCTGCCAGGTCCCCTGCCAGATAGTTTCAAGTGGCAAAGGGAACAACTCAAAGCTGAGCTCGAGATTACCCGAGAAACCCTAAGAGCAAAGGAAATGGAAGTTCTTTCAATGCAGAGGGCTCTCAACATTAAAGATGAGGAGCTAAAAATGGTACTCAGAGATTTGGATACCAGAGAAAAGGAAATAGCACAGGTAAAGAACGATTTGGTGCGTGATAAAGACGATCTTCAACGTCTTTATTCTTTGGCACAGGAGCGAATTGGTGGCATGACCATTGGTGACCTCGCAATTGAGAAGCTTGAAATAGAAGCAGCTCAATTAGAAGTAGAAGCTGCAACAAGCGCATTGCAAAAAATAACAGATATGAGTCGAGAGCTCTTGAATAAAGCTGGTTTAAGCATCGAGTCTGATTCTGATATTAATCTTCGTGGGAATAAAGGCTCTGGCTCTACTGTGAATGGCGCCATTGATTGCTCCGGGGAAGTAAAATCCGAAGTTTCTCGACTTCTGACTTTTACAGAGCAGCTTGTCAGAGATGCAGGTATTGCTGGTGATACATTAAGTTGAGGAGATATTGAATTTCTTGAATACCGGTGATACATTAAGTTGAGGAGATATTGAATTTCTTGACTTGTAGTGTAGAAGTCTAACCAAGTAACCAACCCTCCACGGGTTTGTTTCGCTTTTTCTTCTCAATCTAAGAAGTAGAACACGCGTAAAGTATGTAATTATTATCGTTTTCCCTTTTGCCTCCTGTTAGAACCTGGATATGTATGTTATTCTGCTGTTGTTCCACACTTCCACTTGGTTATACTTGGGTACATTTGCAGTTGCTGGTTACATGGTCTAGGTTTGCTACACCTTGCCCATTGCCTACATTATTTACGCGCAGAGGTCTTGGAGTCTATGTTTGACACAGCTAATAACGCGGCCGTAGTAGATAAGTCGATTCATAGTTGATATATAATTAAAGTGAATCAAAAGAAAACAAAAAAGGTAATTGATGAAAAGTTTTAAATGTCATTCACGCATCAAACTTAACTTATTTTAGTTAAATGGAATTACATGATGAGTAACTGATGAGGTCGACTTCTACCATATGGAACTAATGTATGATGTCTTTGAGGTGATTTTAAGAGTGAATTTATCCGAACCAATCAGCCTATAAGGGTCCGCACATCAGACTTACCTGACTCAGAACAGAAGACCATTATCAAAACAGATCCATCATTGAGCTCTTTTCTAGGAATTCACTTCTGGTCATAGACCTGTCCAACATTTGAAACCGCGGAACTTCTCAAACAGAGGTAACATACACTAGCCATTTAGATCACGGCAAAGAAACTGGCCAACTGGCCATCTCAGGACATTTTAAGAGGATAGCAGCATGAAGAGAATAACCGCAAACAGAAAACGATTCTAGGAGCCAAGACAGATAATCAGATACTATGTACATTAAAAACGATAAACAAATATCCACAAATATTTACATTACGAGTTGCTACTACCGAATAAAAGATAAAAGGAGCAGATGCTCTAAGTAGAGGCAAGTTCAAGCTGGTATTAGAAGGTTATTTACATATTGGGCTTCGATCAAAGAGTTGCTCAACATCTCATCTGAAAGGGTTTGTCACCTTCGGTGGGCGCCATGGATTGTTGTTGCTAGCACTCTGGGAATCCAAATTTTGATTTTCGTTTGGTAATGGCACCACAGGATCACACCCCCTCTTCGGTCTCCCTCTTCCAACTTTCTTTCCAATTCTAAGACCCATTTTCATGGCAGTAAACAGACCCAATGCAATCAAAAGTGGCCTCACAGCCCAGTGAAAATCCTCTAGATGCTGATACTTTTTAATCGCAGTGGGGCAAGTATCAAAAGATACAAGTTCAACTTCAGCCGGATCTGCCAGGAAGTCATTATCATCACCGAACATCGGCAGGCCAGGAAACTTAACAACAAGGCAACCATTTGGCAGAACCTGAGAAATCCTCCCCGTCGCCCAATCACCGCCTCTTTTACGAGGCCATTCAAACCGGGGGCTGAAAGTGCCAGATTTCATCTTTACAAATTGACCCACAGAGTAAGGCTTTGCCATTTGAAAGTCAGAGTAATCACCCTTCCATAGTGTTTCCATTCCTATAAATGCTACTGAAACAGTTCCATCGCGGTCAATAGAGTGAAGAACACCCACGGGTGAGTGCTTCTTGTCCTCTTTCTTCAGCCGAATCCAATCTCCTGCTGCCATATTGAATGTCACCCGCTCTAGTGTGGAGACATGAACTCTTAGTGGGTCATGAACGCCATGCACTCTCACTAGGACAAATCCATCTCGATCGGTATCGCGTTCCAGACCAACTATGGTTCCTTCAGGGATGTCCATGTTTCTGGCGCTGTACGAATTTAATGATCTTCTAGAACGGACTATGTCACCCACTTGTAGATGATCTTTTGCAAGGAACCACTCAGTATAACCAAAGCCACCAGGTTTCTCCCTAAGCATCCTACTTCCAAGATCTGTCCAGCCTCCATCCTGATTAACTGTACTCTGTGAACTGTAGGTTAAGGGGAAAAAAGTTTCTGTCAATCCATGATTCGAGAACATTGCTATCAGTATCTTTCAACAATAAAATTTAGCAATCACAATTAAAAAACAAATTGCTTAATACAATAGGGTCTTCAAATGATTCATGCAATAGTATGTGATATAGGCATATAGCTAGATCCATTTTCTAAAAAAAAAACTAGCTTCCATTTCTTCACTTTTTATCCAACCAAGCATAAATGTAAGAAGTTTCAACTACTAACACAATTGATGAGGATGATGTGATGTTTGGAACTAAGCGCATGGCAGATGATGAAATTAAAGCTTTCTCCCCACAAAATTAAGACACATCTGTATCGACATTATATACCTCTTAAAAGCATGCAAGATATCTGCCATCACAGGACGACTCCTGAAGTCATATTCAAAGCAGCCAATAACGACATTCTCAACAGCAGGAGGAAGCCCACTCGGTATCTGAGGTTTTTCTTGCCTTCTCACAACCAGCTTATATATTTCATCACTGGATTTATCACTCCATGGACGAGTTCCAGTCAACATCTCCAATATGCTGCAACCAAACCCCCAGGAATCAGTCTCCACAGATAATGGGCCTCTTACTTCAGGATGCCATTGCTCTGGAGCCATATAGTTGGGAGTACCAAGCTGGCGAGCCATGTCAACATTAGGCAATGAAAAGCCTAGAAGCACATAAGGGATTCCAATATCTCCAACAATTGCCTGGTCATTTTCATTCAGAAGGAAATTAAAGGGTTTCAGGTTGAGAATAAGGATCTCCTTTGAATGCAGGTCCATTATTCCTTGAGCCAAATCTGCCCCGTATCTGAAACACAACACCATATTGTCACAGTACCCAAAAAAAAAAAAAAAAACATTTAACTTCAGATACACATCAATGCTGCACAAATCACCTCAGAACATCATTTAGTGCCAGTCTTCCACCTTTAAGGCGAGCCATTTTGTCACCCACCGAGCCTTCATAAAATCTCATTACGATGCATATCTACAATGATGATTAATCCCAGAGTTTAGTTCACAAATGGAAAAAGAAAAGAAAAGAACTATTTCATCTTTCCACTACTTCCTTCTCCATGAGTCAACTAAACCTATAAAACTTAGGCCTTACAAGAAGATTCAAAACACTAAACTCACTTTATTGTTTATCACAGTAAATCCATGAAGCCAACACACAGTTTCCAACCCTTGGCACCTCGAAAGTACAACATCCAGTCTGCCCAACGCATCTCTGATGTGTTCTTCTTTAACGGGGTGCAACACTTTCACCGCAACTTCATGAAACTCTTCATAGTCTTCAGATACACGATGATGCGTCGCCAACCACAGGTCACCAAAAGGTCCCCTGCCGATTCGGTGCCTAAGTTTAATCAAAGCGGGATCAATCCAAGGGCTGACAGGGTTAGAAGATGCAACAACAACAGTACTACTTTCACCGGAATCTCCCTCAACAAGCTCAAATTCAAACGAGGCCGCAGACCTATCCCCAACAACTTTTCCTGCCATTTCCCTATATTTTCATAACAAAATATCATCACACTAAAATCATGAACTGGTTATCACCAATCATTTGAACAAAGAGGATGTATCGAAAATACTTGATTCCATAAACATAAAAAATATCACATCACACTACAAATTAGGCTAATGTGCCAAACATATCCATCATAATCAGGAAAATCGTGAATTTTACAAGAATATCACTGTCAACAATAAAACAACGTAATCGATAGCTAATCATATGAAGCACATGGATCATTAGTCAAATATTTTCTATAATGCATTGGCGGCAAAATAGCAACTACATAAGCATATAACTACTGACTTGAACAAAAGCATAATTAGGTTTAGAAGCAAGTATTCCCTGTTTCACCACAACTCCACAAGCAAATAGACACGCAGGCAGGGCTGAAGCTCGAAGCTCAAAAATTGAACATTTCACACTTTTTACCAAAATTAATCACAATATACCATCAAAAAGCAAACAACAACAGCTATCAATAACACTATACATGGAAATCACGTCTGTTCAAGCGAAAAAAAAAAAAACGAGGTATACAGAACTTACTGGTAATCTGGAGAAGAAAAAAGAGTAATGAAGTGTGAGGAGCTAGAAACAAGTAATTTCGACGAATTGAAGGAACAAGGAACACTAGAAACTGATCAATTTCATCATAAGGCAGAGGTAGAAAGGTTGGAAAGAAGAATGGAGTGAAGAAGAAGGAGAAGTGTAGAGAGAGAAAGAGGAGAGGAGAGAGAAGGGAAACGTAAAAGGAATAATTAAGGAGGAGGAAGAGGACTCTGTTGGCGGTGAGTACATTTACGTCATTTCCTCCTTTTTCTTTTCTTCTCTTTATTCTCTTCCTCACGACACCTTTTAGAGCCCGTTTGGTAGAGGGGTGTTTTTGGTTTTGGAATTTCTGAAACCTCTAAATACCTCGTTTGGTAGCTAAAAATCAAAATACCTCGGCCCGCTAAAATTGGGTATTTTGAAAAAACCAGGTATTTTGAGGCCCGGTTATTTTGTGAAGGAATACCCAATTTGAAATACCTCCTCTATGGATGTATTTTGAAGTGGGTATTTTGAAACCCATTTTTGGGTATTTCTTCCGAATTATGAGGACGGTTTATGGTACAAATCGTGCAGCTTCTTCCATTTAATTCACGGCGATTTCTCCACCAATTCGTGAATTTTGCACAAACTATACAATCACTCTCTTTCACCAAACCATCAAATAAGTCTTTATCAAGATAAATTTATGTTTTCATATTATACTTATTTATTATTATTATTCTAAATATAATATTTATAATTATAATTATTATCAAGAGAGTGATTGTAAACAAACTCTTAAATTATTAATTCGCTCTTAAGGTTTTATAGGTTTTCATCAAAATACATAAAATTATTTTTTCTTATAATAATAATAATAATAGTAATAATAATATCCTGAGCTAAAGTGACACCCCAGACTCTACTCAGCAAAGCCACATCATCTGCATCCAACTCTCCAAGAGACGAGAAAGAGAAAGGCAGAAACCCAAAACCTTTATTATTTATTATTATTATTATTATTATTATTATTATTATTATTATTATTATTATTATTATTATTATTATTACTATTATTATTTTTATTTTTATTATCATTGTTATTGTTATTGTTATAAACCATTAAAAAGTCTTTATCCAAATAAATTTATTTTTCCACATTATTATTAAAATAATAATAATAATAATATAATAATAATAGTAATAATAATAATAATAATAATCTTTTTTTTTTTTGAAACGGCAAAATTTTATATATATAAGATATGTACAAGAATAAGCTTAGCATCAACTGCCTTGCTCATAAAAGTTCACCAAGACCTCACACCCGGACTACCTCCTCCTTAGTCTTGAACAAGACAAACCCGATACTTCTTGCCTCCTTAAAAACCTACAAGGGGAAAACCCAACCGGGACAAAACCCCTCATAGGAAAAAGAGTACAACCAAGCATCGGAAGTCCAAGACTCACCACAACCATTACAATCAAGAAAACTAATACAGTTTACCCTTCAACACCCAATTCCAAGGCACTTACATAAGCATCCTAACTACATTCTACCTATTCTAGTGCCTGCACACCCCATTCTTTAATAACAAAATTCCAGTCAGGTTCAAAAAACCTCAACCTTGTTCCTTTTCTGTTATTCCATTCCAGCCGCGCAATGATATCGGCGAGCACCTGTAACCTGTTACAACACAAAAAACGCAGCAGTGCCTATACCAAATCCAAACACCGTAACGGTTCAACAAACCAAGGGTTAGAATTATTATAGTTTTTCAGAAAACCCTTACCTTTAAACCAAAACCATGTCGCCACTTTAATCGAATCCAAAACTTTGCTAGCAATTCCTTTTTCATCATTGAATACCTCGTCGTTCCTTGCGCGCCAAATAAACCATACCGCACAATGCCAAAATACATCCCATATTTGTTCTCGTTTATTTCCTCGGTTTCCATCATAATTCTCAAAAAATTCTTGAATCCCAGAACCAAGCTGGACATCCGTATCTAGCCATTCAAACACCATCTTCCATACTTCCTTTGCCAATTTGCATTCGCCAAATATATGCCATGTCGTTTCT
>JAYMSL010002370.1:0-14462 GCA_036897195.1 Plantago coronopus | reverse complement strand
GGCGGGTTTTGAGTCAGCCGAAAACTTTTGGGAATCCTGAAGCAGGATCTGTGCGGGCCTATACTTGGAGTATGCGGCCTTCGATTTCAGCAGTTCCTCCTGTTGGTTCCGAATTTTGATAAAATTCGGTTCCGTAACCGCCTCGGTTTGATACTAACTATATAAGGCATTGCCTTCATCTGATCTCTGCACTTGTGATCATTGTATTCAATATACAAGTATTCAATCTCTCATTCTAACAACACAAGCAAACACTCTTCTCTTCTATCGAATGTCAAAGTGCCTTGAATTCGATTGTTCTAACGGATTATCCCCGCAAGGTATTCGTGAAACCCAGGCATTGAATTAAGGGTCGAATAATCTTGTTCAGAAAGTGATTACACGATCCGTATAGATATCCCAGATTTTGTCACACCCTCCATATTGTTCATATCATCGTTGAAGACCTCAGAGGAAGAACACCAACAATTCAAAAGCTCTTCAACCAAGCCCCACTGATATTCATCCATAGCTTTGTTTAGAGTTTAAGTGCTAGATTTCCAACCCTTGCATCGATCATACTTTCACCAAGTATATCAAATCAAAAAGATCAACTTACAACCATAACTGGTGTGTAAATTGACAAAGTAGCTTCATAGTTTTGAGGCGAAAAGTTGCGAAGAACAGTGTTAAAGTAACATGTGCTGCAGGTGAAAGATACATTGAGGGAGTTAGTTGATAGAGTAAAGAGGTTGTGTTAAGTTCTCAGGTTAGCATAGGTTTGCTGTAATCCCTGAGGGAGTTAGCTGTTTATAGGTGTTAGCAGTTTGCTGTAATCCGCTCTATAATAGTTAATTCCAGGTTGAGGCCGAACTGGACTAGTGGAAAAATTACACCATCTTCCGAAATCACTATAAGTTTTTGTGTTATTTACATTTCAGCTTGCATATTATTTTGATCACATTTGTTTAAGTCTCGAGCTGAGCAAAACACATTTTGCACACAGAACACTTCATAAGCATTCACACTTGATATCATAGGAAGCTCTATCACCACAGGCTAATTCTATCAGGCTGTGAGAGTAAAACCGTTGTACAAAACCTGTGTTTGGGAGTTCTACACTATCTGCAGTTCAGACTGCGTTTAGTTTTTGAAAGTCCATTCACCCCCCTCCCCTCCACCCTCCGGACTTTCTCCACACTCTCAGGGACCAATACTCTCTCTGTTTTATTAAAAGCTTCCTAACCCCTTGCTTTATCTTGGTTTAAGGAATATTAGTATTATAATAGTTAGTGTGTAGTATTATATTGATAAAGTAATAAATAATTGATAAATGAGAAGAGAGAGTGGAGAAAGTGTTGATAAAGTAGGAAAGTTATATTATAAAAAATTAGTTAGTGGAGGAAAAACTTTCCTTATTTGGGTTAGGAAGTTTGCAACGTAACGCCAAATAAGGAAAGCTATGAAGTTTTTAAAGGATGAAGTAAATCCACAATGTATGAAAAAAAAACAGTCAGAACTGGCTATCCATCAGATCGGTGTCAGAATTGGGGTCAGCCTGATCGGCACGCGGCGGAGGGGTCTCAAATTGTGGCTGGCTAACGGATCCCCTTGATCCGGAGGACTGCAGCTGCTGCACCTGGGAGGAAAGGGCCTCGATGGCCAACTGCATCTGCTGCAACATCGATGTCTGAGTCTACATCTGCTAAGCCTGAGACTGCACCTTCTTCATCTGCTGTGAGTAACTCCTCCGGGGTCCTCCGTCACCATTGGATGAGGAGAGTGTACCAGCTACAAGTTGCCCACACCTACACCCGACCCTTCTCATTCGATCATCGGGTTGACCTTCAAGAAGATCTCGTTGACCTGGTCGATGGGGAGATTTTGCGTCTTTGGGATGCCGTCCTTAGCCTTCTTCTCATCAATCATAATGGTGGTATTCCACTGCCAGATTTATAGCTGGAATGTGTAAGTAAAATCTTATAATGATTTGTGAATTATAAAGTCGAAACAATTTTAAAATGTAATTAAGTAATGAAATATACATACAAAGATGTTCTCTGATAGGTCGTCCACCCATTTCTCGCCCTTGCACTTGGACTTCTTGAAGGTGGTGAGGAGGTTAATATTGTCACGCCCCAGAACCAAAATCTTTTGACGCGACCGGCTGTCTATCGTGAGATGGGCTCACGCCATGACGAAGCCTACTTTAAACCTCAATAAACAATGATATCAGCTCGAGAGGTAGAGCAGAGCATCTAAAAACCTCAAAATAAGTAATAATAGTCTTTACAAATTTCTCACAATTGAACCTTACAGTACAAATAATCGGAATATAGGTCGATCTCAAAACAAAGGTAGCTTCACCCTCACCTACTCCAAATATGGATCCCTCGAGTCTCGCGTAACTCCATCGGTTCACCTTTTAATAGTCTAACCACATAACTCTATCACTGAAAAATAAGGTGTAAGGGGTGAGCTACAACTCAATAAGAGAAATCCAAGGCACCTTCACTCAGATCAAGTAGAGTTTTAAACATACATACATATACATACAATACAATCACATATATACAAATCATTGTATGGATTATCAAACAAAGAGTTTTTAATTCAAACGTACAGTTCACGGCAGACAATCCGTTTCAAACATATACTTTAGCTCAGACAGAATACACTGCGGCCACTGTATCTCCAATGGCATAGAGCGTCGGCTTCAAACAAATTAATCCTCTAACCGAAGGTAGGGGCCCAAACAATGCAAATAAGGAGTACTCCAATGCACGACTTCCCCTACCCGAAGGTAAGGGCCCAAACAATTCACAGGCATATCTGAGAGCTCAAAACAGTTTATCCATGCTTTTAACAAAATACGTTTCACACAACACATGCACAATCAATAAACATTTGATACACACTTGATCCTGTTTCAAAAGCATTGATATAGTTCGAAAGCATTAAAACGATACAATAATACGAAAATAGAAGTGTTAGTGCCAAGTCTCCCCCTTACCTCAAAGGCGATACAATCCGTGCTTATCATAATCCAACAAGTTTCCATTAGCATCCATGAATCCTCCAAAAGTCACCTTGCTTAATTAATACGTCAAAACACCAACATCAAACTCCACCGAAGCTCTACTCCGGTTTCAAAGGTGAAGTAGGGTCAAATGGACAATTTATGGAGCTAGGAAAGTAATAGTTAGGTCATAGGGTTATACTGTTAATTTCTGGAGTTAAAGGTGGCTTAAATAAAAATGTTACAAAAATATGTGATTCGTGGGGATCGAGCACAAGACCTCACATATAAGCATCCACACAACAAACCAACTGAGCTGCAAACAGAGCTACTTCATTATTCTCCTGAACACCTAAACAACACAATTCCCAGTTCGGCAAACAGCAAAAAGGAAGGCTCCACCTTTCAGTGATATTAAAAATGACCATAAATGTTGCTAGCTGAACTCCAACACATGACCTCAAGGTTAAAGGGGTCCTGTACAAGATAGAAAGCTAGAAAGCCAACTGCGCCAACACTACTTTGGGATACAATGCAACAGAAAGCCTATACATAATCATAACAGGCGAATCTGGAAATTTCAGGAACATAATCATTGCATCTCATGTCCTTTAAAGTTTAAACCATCAAATTCCCAAAGTGTAAGAGGGCTTTAAGTTTCAGAATGTTTAACTTTGGTCCCTGTAATTCCATTTAGTTTCCCATATTGATTTCAATCCAATACAACCTAATCGAAGTTAAACTAAGGCTCAAACTAACATTTAAACATCATCTGCACCATACAAATCGCAAGGAACTGAACCAAACACCATAACTTATATCCCAAATTCGTGAGTTCAAAGTCTAGCTTTTAAGGTCTCTGTTTTTGTTACCATAACCATCAAATTCGTCCAAATTCAAGTCCAGGAACACGATAATCATCTCGAAATCCATAACCCACCATCAAGGGCCTTCAAACAACTCCATACCACAACAAAAGTGAACAAGAACAGGGTAATAGAAGGAGAAGTCGAACATCAAGAGATGATAAAGGGAGGAGATCAGAAAAGCAAACCATGAAGAAGAGGAGAACAAAATCGAAAATAAAGAACCTGCTTTCTTCTTCCTTGGAGGTGGCGGCTGGAGGATGAGTTATGGAGAGGGAAGGAGTCAAGGAGAGTGAAAATGGTGAATAATAAAACCCTAGCTTCAAGATTTGGGTTTAAATACCTGACTTGTAACCCTAATGGGCTTGAGCCAACACTCCAGTCCAATAACAAAAGCTAGTAAAAGTCCAATACTCAATCGTAGTCCAAAGAGATAAATAAAGCGAAGTCTTTCGAAACCGAAACTTAATAAATTAATATGAAAACATATCATACTCAATTAAATAACTAAAAATAAAATACCGGGGTATTACAATAAAAGATTGGTTCTAATGAATTTGAATGGATTGAATGAAATGATTTAATGACTAATTTGTATACTTGATGATTCTTTTAAGTGTAAAAAATGAAAAACAATATATTGTTTGCTTTTAATTTCTTTTATGTAATTAATAAAATTCCACTATTTCAACAAAATATTTTTCATAAAATTGAATGTTTTGAAACGTAGAATAACAAATTACTCCTACATTGTTGCTGAAAAATATAACAAAATTGTATTAGAAAATATGATTAATTACTAATTAATTAAAATACTTTCATAATATATTTCATTACATCCTTTTGTTTTGTGTAATTCTAGAGTAATTAAACTTTATATAGTCAAAGTCAGTAAAACAAGTCAATATAGATAATTTACTTAATTTCAATTACCTTTATTATTTATTATTTAATTTTTTACTTTTTATTTTTTTGGAGAAAATTGAACATTTCACTTTAAGAGCACTTATAAATATGCAAGTCACTAATATTCACAAGTCATATAACATAGATTCAACAATAAAAAATGGCTAATCCTTCAAATTTTCTCTCACTCGTGCTTGTGGTGGTGCTCTTGATACTGTGCTCGGCCTCATGTACTTTACGTCATACCCTCATACCCTTATCATTTTCCTTCATGTTTAATTTTATTCACTTCATGAATGACTGTGATAATGTTTAATCTTGAACCAAAAACTTACTTTAATGTTGCAACAAAGAAAGTTGGGGTTTTTTTTATGCTGACTTCATTAACCAAATTCAAGATTGTTAATTTTTGCAGATGAAGCGGATGCAAGAACGTGTGAGTCAGAAAGTGAGAAATTCAAGGGACTTTGCTTTGTTAGCGATAACTGTGCAATAGTTTGTACAACTGAAGGCTTCGATGGAGGCAAATGTTCCCTAGTCAAACGTCAATGTATATGCAGCAAGCCTTGTACTCCTCCTGTCTTGAGTCCTACTAATTTGTGAGGCTAATACTTTCATGTATGAACTCATACTGAACAAGTGACCCTTCATCATTTGTTTTCGTGGATTATGCAACTTTCATAATTATGAGTATTCATATATTCTTCATTTACGGCATTGGCTCCTTGTGCATGTTTTAATTCTTTTCATTACTATTTTCATTTTTTCTATTTAGATGATCAATATGTTAGTATCATCTTCTATTAACTTCCGGAGAAATTGCGGAAAGGCCACCTAGGTTGACATAAATAGGCATGTAGCCTGGTGTGGTAAAGGACCTGTCCTATCACCCATTTGTCTAGAATTAGAATTTTTAATTTTTCCAAGCAACACATAACACGAATAGCGACAAACACGAGCATAAGCATGTAGAAGTGCACAACAAAGGGGAACAAAATAAATCAAATTTAAACATAAACTTAGTGAACTGCAAGGCCAAACACAGAAACTAATTAGGGGTTTTCTTACATGAGATAGTAGTCGTACCATTTTCACGTAAGATAGTATTCGTACTCTAGTCGTAGTAAAAAGTGATTTACATTTGGAACCTTAAGTTATAAATTTTAATAATTAATTATATATTTTGAAAAGATACAAAATATGTTTAAATGTTAATTTATCATTATAACTATTTATGTTTAATTCTTAAATTTTAAATTACTAATATGCACCGCAAGCCAAAGATCCGGCCACCTAGCCGCTGGCCACGGAGCTCCGGCCAGTGGTTGTCGGGGCACTCCACCACTCCAGCGTCGGCAAAGTGAATAACTTTTTTAATAGGAAAAATAATATTGGCTGACAAATATTATTGAATCTTTTTACTTTGCTGAAATTCAGAATCTGCACTCCAGTCTCTAGCCCAGTGTAAGTGTAAGTTGTAACATCGAATTCCCAACATCAGGATTCAGGTTCTTCAATTCTCTGCAACAGTTGAAACAAGTCCCTGTAAAAACTCAAAACCTTCAAACTTCATCCTAATCGATCCGACACCAAGCAAAGGCACCATAAAATGAATTCCCAATTCAATCCTCCATTCAATTCGGCAATTAATTGTCCATGAATCATAGTAAACTCAAACCCGGCCAATTTGCCACTCACGAGTTCCACCCAAGTTACAGTTCTGGTTCGGGCTTCAAGAACCCCCAATTCTTCATGCAATTTCAAGATTAAAACCCCCAATTGTAGTTGATTTCATTTGAATTGTGGAAATCCAAGTTCAAGTGAATCGGACATGGATGACAATGACATACCTGTTCGTTAGCTATAGACTAGGAGTAATTAAGAAGAAATAGTTGTATTGTGTTGATTTTTTTAGTCTTCATTCTATTATTGTTCCTTGAAATTGTAATATTAATATATGGCATAGTAGTAATTATCTATCACAAAGGTTTTCAAAAAAAAATCTATTACAAAGGGTAAATATGTATATTAACTAGTACGATTAATTTGGAGTAGTCGTACTAAATATTAGTAGTCGTACTCAAAATGTATGGTTGAGATTAGATCTTAACGGTAGTACGACTATAATCTCATTTTAACATGAGGTGCGACTACTAGTAGCCGCACCTCATGTGAAAATGAGATAGTAGTCGTACTACCATTAAGATCTAATGTCAACCATCCATTTTGAGTACGACTAGTCTTCCCCAGTACAACTAGTCTAAATTAGTCGTACTAGTTAATAGACGGATAGACCCCTATAATATTATAATCTACATGTATTTGAATATTACAATTTTTGAAAAACAAATAAGACAAATCCAAGAAGAAAATATAACACAAAATAACTACCACTTCGATCCTAGTTTGGTGATAGAAAATGATTTCGTACTTCAAAACTGATTAATATAGATAAGGACGTTTTGAGTTGATTTGGTGATGCTGGTAAATCCGTGGAGCGGAGAGGAATTTGAATCCAAAATTAGAAACTTAAACGGGGTTGGATTCACGAATTGGGTTCTTGATTTCAGACATTTTCTTGGCAAATTTGTGTTAATTAGGATGGAAGATTTTGTCTCTTGATGATTAATGAACTTTGCTTTGATTTGGAGGCGTGAGATCGACTCTAGAAACTTATTATATATGCAGGGATTCGATTGAAAATTTGCAGAGATATAAAGGGCTTTTATTTGAGAATTTGATGTTGCCCAAGGACTTGGATGTTAATCGTTATTGTCATGTCCAGATGTCCTGAATTCGTCAATTTGCACCTCAGGCCCATGTGCACCTTCTCATTCTCAGATGTAAGTCCCTCAAGTTTCTGAAAGTTCTAGATCAGATCCCTGAAAATACAAAAACTTTGTAAACTCCATTAACGTTCCTTCATGTCGAGCAAAGGTCCAATATAAATGAGTCCCCATCAAATCCTCCAATAAAATCACTCAAGAACAGAAACAAAGCAGCTGACTCGCGAATGCTAACCCCCAATTAATCCAATTCGCCATTAAAGACTCCCCAAGTTCTCCAATCGAATCCGTCCCTTGCCTTTCTTCCATTCATGGTTTCAAACAGCCTCTTTTCCAGTTCGAATTCATCAAGTATCTCAAGTTTCCAATTCGAATTCGAGCTTCGGGATGCATATTTTTAGTTTATAATTTAGTATTTTAGATATAAAAGGTTAATGGTCTCTTAACGGTTTTTATTTTTTACATACAATTTGAGGAAACAAATTTCACCTAGGTCAGTCTAGTTTTTCATGTATTGACCCAATACATTTACTTTCACTTAGGCCAACGTAGTGTGTTGAAACTACTCCCACACATGCAACTACTTGTGGCAGTCTATTTTTTTCCAAATTTTATGGAGTCCATCATTTTGTGGAGATTTGTTGATTTTCATCTATCCCAGATTTCCAGTTTGTTACTATGATTCCCGTCTTTGCTGTTTCATTTAATTCTCCGGTCCCTTTAATTTATGGATAATTTGTTATATCATTATATAGTCACAATTTTAAATGTAATTATTGTTATTTTTAAGTACTTATGTCTAATAAATCTATTGTTTTTAGTAACTCAAATTATGCAAGAGTACTAGTTTTACCATACTAATACATGATAAGGCACTTATTTCATTTTTTAGGACTTTCGTAATACATATCTATTGTATTTTAGTACCTCGGATTATGAAGTACTCATTTTGCAGTACTAATATGTGTGCAGTACTTATTTTATTAGTACTAATATCTATTATTAGTATATAACTATTAATTAAAACTATTTTTTAGTATGTTTTTAAATGAGTTTGATGAAATGCTAAATCGGTTTTTATTTTATACATACAATTTGAGGAAACAATTTTCACCTAGGCTAGTCTAGTTTTTCATGTATTGACCCAATACATTTACTTTCACTTAGGTCAAATCATGTAGTGCGTTGAAAGTACTCCCACACATGCTAACTACTTGTGACAGTTTATGTTTGACCAAATTTTATGGAGTCCAGAAATTTGTGGAGAGATTGTGGATCGATCTTCATCTATCCCAGATCCAATGACGCAAGTAACGGTTGAATTTCACACTTCAACGTTTCTCTGTCTCAGCAACAAGCTGCACAACTCTGCAACTACTGGCCATGTCATTTTGAGCAAATTGATCCCTTTCTACCCTAAAAAACTTGTTAATTTCTAACTCATCATGAAGCTTCTTTGTTAAATTTTGGATCTCTTGTGAGGCTTTATGAGCCATCTTCTCGTTGTAGCTAGAGCTGTTACAAGACGAATCCTTTCATGCTCTGATTCAGCCAACTGATCCTTAAGATCCTTGTTGAGAACTTCTAAGGATTCGATAGCATCCAGATCAACCCGACGAGGAGCATCCTTAGCAACAACAAGCTGACTCTTAAGAGACTCTACTGTTTTTTTTTCAAATCCTCCAATGCACAATGGAGTTCTGATATTTTAGCCCCCTTCTCAGCCAAACCTTGCTTTGGATCTTGTGAGAAAAGCTTTTTTGATGTAGTAGTATGGTCTGGGTCAATCCTTACAGTGAGTTTCACACCATCTGGACTAAAGAGTTTGAATGAAGGATAATCATTCATTAATAAATTCATCCACTTACAAAAATAATATTCAAGGGAGCAGAATTATAAAATATGAACCAAAACCATTAAGTACTAAGTTAGAGCCTATAATCTGACAATACTGAATAATAGTACCAACAAATTATCCCTTACAGTACTCAATTAGTCCTATACATATTACCTATTAGTAACACTGGTCAACATGAAAATTAGTACTTCCATTATAAATAAGTACATTTAAAGAAGTAGTACTTCACGACAAGATACATGGTACTACTAAATTACAATCATAGATATCTTGCAAGTAAACTAGTACCTTCTTCGTCCCGCCCGAAGTTGTGAAAATATAGTACTCCTTTGCATATTATTCATCCATTCATAATAAAATTAGTACTTCAAGTCCAGATTAATATTAAACCACATAGGAAATAGTACCTCAGATCCAACTAAGTAGTACTTTACCTAGACAATTAGTACTCCCTGTCCAAAACCGCAAAGTTAGTACTTAACTAACACAAACACAAACACAATAAAGAGAGACTATAACATGCAAAACACACATCATTCCTGTTACTTTGAAGTTTGAATAGCACACTTTCAAAGCCTGCAGAGACCATTACATCAAAGAGACACAAAAACTTTGTACCTCGATTATTAGTACTCATAGGGTTTGCCTCTGTCTTAACCTTGTTTACCGGGAATAAGACAGGTGTACCTTGGCTGGCGTAGATTGTTACGGAAATCCAGCGCAGATAGTTACGAAAATTGGGGATTGAGAAGAAGATGAAGGGAGAAGGATTGAGAAGAAGATGAAGGGAGAAGGTAGCAGTCTGATAATTAGGATAATTAGTAACTTTGTTTTTAATCTTATTTTTACTTCAATCATCATTACACATGGATGGCATACAATCTTTACGTAGTAAAATGATATTGAATTTAGAAGGTTGGGTTGGATGAAATATTTTGGTAATTTTTGGGCCCCAAAGATACTCTCCCAATACTAAATTAGTTGATGATTTAGATGAAATATTGTGTCTCAATTTGTATCTAGAAGATACTCTCCCGTTTACTTAATATTTAAATAAATTTGTATATATTTAAAATATATTATTAAATTTAAAATGTACTAACTTAGGGCTAGAAAAGTCAATCACTTTTTGGTACGATTAGAGTACGAATACTATCTTACTTGAAAAGAGTACGACTACTATCTCACGTAAGAAAACCCCTTGTAAGATTTATGAATTTTTTAGGAAAAATCCTTCAAATGGTCCTGTATGTTTACTACTCCGCCCATTTAGTCCGGTAAGTTTTCCACTACCTCATTTGGTCCTGTAAGTTAACTAAAACTCTAATTTTAATACTATGATAACAAATTCGGTGATTCGAACTAAATTTAGGTCTAATTCACCCCCAATTCAATTGTACTCATAAATTTGTACTAATTCACGATTTAATTCATCTACTAATTCACGAACTAAGAAATAAAGAAAACAGAATAATCAAACTCAAAATCCGTCGTCCTAAATCACAAAAAAAACATCGTTAAACACAATCTATTTTACGTCGGCTGCACCAACGTCCCATTGTACTAAACATTTCATATACTCAAAGATTAACTAAACATGTTTATTTTAACCACAATATTCAGTTGCAAGTATAGGGTTCAACGTCTTGGTTTCTGATTTAGGAAGACAGATTTCACTTTTGGTTCTTATGTTTTGTTTTTTTTCTTAATTAACGAATTAGTAGGTGAATTAGATGTTGAATTAGCACTAATTGACGAGTTCAATCGAATTGGGGGGAGGGGGGGTTTGCCTCACCGGATTTATTACCGGAGTATTAAAATTGGAATTTTAGTTAACTTACAGGACCATATGAGGGAGTGGAAAACTTACAAGACCAAATGGGCGGAGCAGTAAACATACATGACCATTTGGAGGATTTTTCCAATTTTTTATGAATCTTAAAAAGATGATTTGATGAAAAAAAGAAAAAGACGCACTCACTTTTATGTAATGTACTCCCAACATTCCAACAAAATCTTCATAAAATTGAACGTTTATATTTTAATATAAAATTACTCCTAAAATGGCCTGATTTATATTAGAAGAGGTGATGTATTGCTTGATTTATTTTCATAATATATCTCATTACATTTTATGGTATAATTCTAGAGTAATATATATGATGACACTGTTTTACGACAAGTGGTCTGGTCTTTGTTACATTTATTTCGTTGTGTTTATGTCCCATTTTTAGTTGATTCGTTAGAACTTGTGGCATTTTACATTCTTGTTCGTGTTTCAGGAGAATTAGTGTTCCTAGATATTTTGGGGTAACTTACGCATTTTCTTGAATTCTAGGAGATGTGTAATATCATGGTCTTGTATATAACAATGAAGGAAATTCAATTACGAAGGAGAGGGGGCAAATGTGAGCGAATTTTGAGTTCGACCGAAGATTTTAGAGAGATTTGAGTAAAGACGTAAAAGAGTGAAAACTAGCGTGGAGCAACCTTGGCATTTTGACTATAATTTCCTCATACAAAGTCCAACTTACCCAAAATCAACGTCTACATATAGCAACTTAAACATCTACAACTTTCGTGGAGAATGTTGGGAGTAGGTGGTGTATTTCAATTGTTTATATTTCCTTACATACTGCCGAAGTAGGTGGTGTATATGGAACAGACGCGCGGCAACCCGACTAATTAATTTTTCATGTATAACCTGATTTTCAGACTCCATTTTTATATATTTAGGTCTATCAACTAGGGAGCTTTAGAGAGGTGATTTTTGGGTCTTTATCCCTCTCTTGTATTCTAACGCAACTTTGAATCAACGATCATCAGTTGGCAAGGATATCTTTCAATTCAACTCAAGGTTCTTTCATAAGATTTGGATCTCGTGATTGGCAACTCTTCTTTTCTTCTTAGCTAAGTTCATAGTGGGTAAGTGGTAGAGATGAGATTTGAATAACCCTAGATATATGAATTGGGATGATTGTTGTATGATATTTTGCAAAACGTTCTCCATGAAATTCATTCATCTTGAATTCGGCATTTGCAAACAAAATCTTCGAAAGAATTTCGATTCAACGCTTACACCTTGATATTCGACGCATAATCCATAGAGGCGATTCAATGAGCTCAAAGGTTATGTAGTTAAGAACTAGAATTGTACGCATATCCTACGCTACATACGGTTTGGTCATTATTTAATAATTCGATATGAAAGTTCGTATTGACGTGTATAATTCAATAGCAATCATTTCCGGTACATTAATCTAGTTATGAGAATAAAGTATCTACCACCTCTCAATGTTTTTTCCTCTGATGTAATATCTTTCGCATATGCACATGTCTAGGTCCACTAGCTTTCGCCTAGTTATTTAATAGATACAATTGTTCACTATAAAAACCAAAATTCCTTATTTACTTTTTATTGATAGACAAGGACGTTAGAATTTACTGAAGCCTAATTAACTCCCGAATGAACAGCACTCGGGATCAACTTCTAGTTCACTAGCTAGATTTTGAGTGTTGAAGTAATTGATCTTTGGCAATAAAAAAAATCATCCTTTGATGGGCATAATGATATCCATCACTATATATAGTCAAAGCCGACAAAAGAAGTGTATTGTAGTTGCATGTTTGAATCCTAGCAGATGCATACGGTGGTTTAAATTGTTGTGAATGTTTGTATATGTGTATTGTAGTTATAAGGTGGTATATGAGTAGAGTAATATATATAGTTAGATTTGTTATTTAAAAAACTAAATACAAGTGAATTTATAAAATCCGTACTGTAGCGGGGAGAGTATATATATATATAATTTTCATAATTCACCTACTTTTAATTACTTTTATTACTTTCAATTTAATATTTTACTTTCTTTTGGAGAGAATTTAATATTTTACTTTATAAGCACTTATAAATATGCAAGTCACTATTATTCACAAGTCATAAAATACAAATTCAACAACAACAAGATGACTAAGCCTGCAAAACTCTCGTTAGTACTTGTGGTGGTGCTCTTGATACTTTGCTCAGCCTCATGTACTTTACCTCATACCCTAATCCTTTTCCTTCATGTTTAATTTTATTCAACTCAATAAATATGAAAATTTTCTTGCCTCATCAATTTACTTTAATGTTGTTGGAAATGTTTTGTTGTCTTCATTAACTCGTTAATTCTGCAGATAAAGTGGTTGGAAGAACATGTGAGTCGGAAAGTGAGAAATTCAAGGGACTTTGCTTAATTAACGATAACTGTTCAACAGTTTGTAAAACTGAAGGCTTCGCCGGTGGCAGATGTTCAATTTTCAAACGTCGTTGTATATGCAAAAAACGTTGTTGAACTTTGATGTGAAACGTTAATGTATGAACTCGAAGAGTACTCTCAATAAAATATAAAATGGAACGCGTACTGAATTCATGTATTCTCCTTTAATTTGAATTCATGTGTTCTCCTTTAATTTTTCGAGATTCTTGCTTTCATCGCTCGTTTTACTTTTGTTTTTCTTCTTTTTCCTTTCAATACTATTTTGACATTTATTTAGATGATTTATTAGTTTCATCCTTCTATTTACTTGTGAAGAAATTACTTTTTTTTTAAAAAAACGGCATTTCATTAATTAGAAAAGATCATATAAGAGATGCTCAAGAACATAACTCTGGATCAAGTTTTTTGGTTTTAACTTTGGACAGGAAGGACACAATTACTGTTGGGACGAATTATTGGTGTATGGGCATGTCAGAATCAGATTCCTTGGACTTAGGTGTAGATATTGTTTCTATTGGTTTTAGTCTTATTATGGTATTGGTTGGTAGTTTAGGTGGCAATATAGGAGTATTCTTTGGTTTCATTGGGTTGTCATTCACTTATCCTTCTTACTCATCTTTTGTCATCTCACATCTTGTATGATACATGTCTTGGCTACGTGAGGTATTTGTGTATCGATCTAGGCTAGACCTTTCAAACCTCATGAGCTATTGGTGTTTGGCTGTTCTTGGGGTTTAGTCCTAGTCGATTATCATCTCCCTCCTCTAGAGGGACATGTTACTCTTTTGG
>JAYMSL010002369.1:0-14464 GCA_036897195.1 Plantago coronopus | reverse complement strand
TCTTCACAATCCCGCATGTGGAACTTAGCAAAGTGAAAATAAAAGGCAAAACATATATTTTCCTTAAGTAATGCTGTATGTCGGCTAGGAGGTTGTCATGAGAGTTACCACAACTCTAAACACAACTCCAACACTCCAGACATCCTGCATTAACATATTGGATGTGCAATTTACAAACATAAATCACACTTGATCTGTGATCTCTCTTTTCTCTTATTGTTTGCACCAGAAACATCATCTATCGAAGGTTCTCCTACTTGATGTTGAGCAGATCTAGCCAATTTTTGCCTCTCATTCTGTAGAACAATAGAATAGGCTTTATCTAGTGATGGTGAAGGACTCATGACTCATCAATACCATCTGGCTCCATACAATCGTACGTGCTCAAAAACATCACTGAATGCCATCAGAAATCCAAACAAATTGTCATTCTTCTGCAAAGTAACAACAGATCCAATACCATTACAAATGCAGTTTCCACAACTACACGCAGGTGCTGGCCAATAGTTATTCAACTCCTCCCCTGAACCATTAAGTTGAGTAAAATATTTATAAACAGATAAATTTCCGTGTGCCAAACCATTGATCTCCTGCTGCAATTGATAAATTCACACATTATCTGGCTGAACATAACGAGTTTTCAACTTTTGCCCAAGCTTCATGAGATGTCTTACAGTAGACAATGCCCTGAACTATGTCATCACTCACAGTCTCACATAATTGAGAATCCATCCGACAATGAGCTGATTACAATGCAACCATATCATATGATCATCAGTACCAAGTTACCAACAGTAGGTGCCTTAATCGATCCATCAAGGAATTCAACCTTGTTTCGTATGCGCATATTCAGAGTAAACTGCATAGACCATTTTCACATAATTGGATCGATACGGTAATGACTATAAGGAGAAAGAGAAACTTTTGGGAGAGTTCACTAAATGTGGTCTTTTCAAAAAGTCCACTTAAAAACATTATCTATTTACAATATAACATTACCTATTTTAACATAAATATCAATTATTTACATTAAACATCAACTATTTACAATAAACAACAACATTTTTTCAATAAACATCAACTATTTTACAATACATCAACGATTTACCATGAAATATCGACTATTTACACTAAGCATCAACTATTTTGCTATGAAATAATCGACTATTTTATGTTACACATCAACTATTATATCACTAACATCAACTATTTATAAATTATCAACTATTCAATCATAAACATCAAATATTTCATAATAAACATCACTTATATTAGCATTAACATCAACAAATATTGAGTGGACTTTCCGGAAAGACCACTATAAGTGGACTTTCCAGAAAGACCACTATAAGTGGACTTTCCCAACAATTAGTAAAGGAGAAAAGCAGCTATGAACATTTGGGGAAATTATTCTCTATTGCTGAAATGATGAATTGCAGAGATTGAAGAAGTAAACTAACTACTACTGTACAAGTGAGCTCTATTATACTAATCTACTAGAGCTAATACTAATAGCTCTCGGAGTCTAACTAACTCTTTCTACATCTAATGTACAGTACAAGCTGGAACATTCTAGTTCCTTAATGGAAGTCGGGATATACAAAATTATTTGTTCTTGACCTTCTTACTATGGTTGACTCCAGTCTTCATATCTTCACAAACGTCCCTCTATAAACAGACTCGAACCCTGTCTAACCTTGATAGATTGCAATGGTATAATCTACACTTAAAGGAACACCTATAATCTACGAATGCTCTTAAACAATTTATTTTTGTGAGTACCAAAAACATTAGATAACAAAGTTAAGATATTGAGTAAATAATCTTTATTACACTACTTGCTAGTGGCCTTGTGCCATACTAGTGCTATTTTTACATTTTATTACACCCACTTTAATGTTAGTGAAGTTAAGGTGTCCGAGTGGTAAAAGTGTTAGGAATAGCATAGTAGAGGTCGGAGTTCGAACCTCGGCTGCAGCATAAGGTTGTATAAGCATAATTGAGTTATAAGGTTACTATAGGCGTATTTGTAATTGGAAAGGAGTAGTGTAAGTGTAATAGTTGGGTGGTTAGATTTGCAGTTTCAAAAACAATGCTAGTGCCATACTAATGCTACATTTATTCGGAAACCATACATGTTTTGTGTCTAAACCTTCTTGTTGTGTATATTACTTCTTTATGAACTTGTGCAAAAGTATGTATTCTTCATATTATTACCCTCTTTTGTTGCCAGAAACTTGTAAAAGATCAAGCAACACCAAGGAAGCACTAATGGATCGTCATTCCTCAATGATGTATCTGTTTTGGTATTTGGAAGAATATTTGAAGGATCCAGAAACAGGCAATTTAATTGCAGATATTTATCTTTACCTTCCATGGAATAGGGAGACCATCATGTGTTTGCTAAGCTATATTTTTGGTTTCATTTCCAATTTGGAGCATCCTCATGAGTTCACTGATGCAATCACGGCTCTTAATGAAATTGCAAAGTCTGTTCATCATGCAACAAATAGACGTCGTCAAGAGTACTATACACGTGAGTTGTCAAAGATGCTTGCAAACTCATTCTTTGAAGATGTGGTACACAGATTCTTTACGGTCCCAAAGCTACACCAGTTGCCTCTGAGTGACCAACACCTCTATCCAAATGAAGTCATTGCAGGTTTCATCAATTTCCTTCTCCAGGTATTGCACCATGAAACAAATATTAGCTCCAGTGAGGTGCAACGGTGGTCCCTCGTGTGCAAGGAACTTTCTTTCCTTCTTGCAGTACTTGGGGATATACCATTTCAATGCACTCATCACGAGCTTGTGGGACAAGTGACCAATCTACTGTCAGAGTTTGAGATGGTGGCCAATGAGGCAGGTAGCTTGGTTTATGATGGTGCTTTTTTCTTTATGGAAGAAAACAAATTTCATGCAGAAAGCAGTGCTTGGTCTGTAAAGGTTGAGCTCTTGAATGCTAAGATTAAAGAACATTGCATCATGTTTGCAGAGGTTCCACTGTCTGTAATTTCAAGGTCCGGTGTTATTGATTCATTCTTTATCATTCATTCTCTCATAGTGGATATGGAAAATTTGATGAACCACCGGCTCAATATTACTTATGATGATGCCGTCATGGAACAGATGAAAACACTCCATGGAGAGTTAACACTGTCGCAACGCTTTATCAAAGATTTGCGAGACAATGAAGAGAAAGAAGAGCTCATTCAAATCCGGCACCTGACTTACGAAGCCGAGTATCTCATTAACTCTCTTGTTGTGGGAAATATTCATGTTTGGTATGTCAATCTGAGACTTCCGTCTATCATCCACAAGATTAAGCTTACTCTCATAGGACTTCAACAGATCTCGGAGACTAAGGTCATTGTATATTGTGATGTAAAAGAATCTTGCTCCACTACTCTGAACACTGCAAACATGGATGAGAATCACTTTATGGACTTCAATGATGACGTTACGCAAAGGATTTTGAAGGATCAGAGTGACTGGATGAAGATGCTAGAACTTGGTTACAAACAGCTGCCTCGTACCATAAAGCCATGCTTTCTGTACTTTGCCACATTACCTGAATATTCTGAAATCTCACAAACTAAGTTAACATGGATGTGGATCGGAGAAGGTTTTATACAAAAAGAAGGAAATAAGAGCCTCAAAGAAACCGCAGAAATGTATCTTCTAGATCTTATAAATAGAAAGTTGGTGCTGATTCGAGGAAGAGCATCCAACCGGGCAACTAAATTGTGCAGCATTCAGAGTCTGTTGTATGAATTTTGTGCGAGGAAAGCTAATGAAGAAAACTTCTGCAAGTTTACCAAGTAAGTGTACTGAGTATCCATTCTCCCATGCGAAATCTTAAGACTCCCTCCATGAAAATTAAAAATTTAGCATTTTAATTTTTCCACAAGTTTTAAAAAACATAGTACTACCTCCATTTCAATAATAACTTTCTTGGTGGAATTTGACCGTGAATTGTTTTAAAATTATACGATAAAAAGAATACTATAGTAATATTATATTATGAAAATATTTAAGTATACTTTTGTAGCATAATTTTATTATATTTGCTTTTCTGTTGTAATTTATAAATAATTTGTGGTCAAAGTTCGGGAAAAAGTCAACCTTAAGAGGTATTGAAACGTAAGTAATATAATTTTTAAGAAACAAAGTATAATATTGGTATATAGTACGTGCATGGGTAGGTTGTGATAGTTAATGAAATGTATATTGTTCATATATAGTACAAGTGGTAGGATTATACTTAGTCCCATGGCTGGATTTACCATTAATTTTTAAATTAAAATGAAGATTGTATTACTTTTAAGAGAAAAACTTGGGAAAGACCACTTATTTGTGGACTTTTCAAAAAGATCACCTAATAGCATCATAATATGCGATGTTATCAATACAATATCTCAACCTAACATCATTCAGTTTTTCAATTATACAATATAGAATGTTTGGCATATCTAAAAAGGGCAATCTCACACAAGGCTCCAGGCTTCCTCATTATCAATCATTTATTGAGTTTATTCATTTTGCAGCAATAACTTCCATATGTATGAGAGATGTCAGCGTTTGTGTGTTGCATCTACACTACGGAACTCGTCATGGAGACCTTTTGGCCTCCATTGTCGGTCATATATAGGATTTCGAGGACAAAAGTCACAACGTTTTCAGACAATGGCACTCCTGAAGGTTGTGGATTTGACAGAAGAAGATTCTAGTTCCATACCGTGTCCAACATTGGCTTTTCCATCTCAATTGAGGTACTTAGGTATCGTTGCTCACCTCTTGTATAAAATGGTGGCCAATCTTGAGAGCCTTGAATTTATTTATTGGAGTGGTACGCATTCATATGGTCGAATTTATGTACCTTCAGGAATTCTAAAAATGGTGAATTTGAGACACCTGGTCACGGAGATAGTAGTAGTGTTTGAAGAGGATTGTTGTAGTATCACTGAAACAAACAATCTCAGGACTCTTTCACTAATTGAGATCAATGGAAAGAAGGATGAGGATATATTGAGGCGCTGCCCTCATCTCCATACACTCAAATGCATTGCTAGTAATGAAACAAGATTCCCCGATCTCAGTTTCCTGGCAGAACTTGAGTCGCTGAAAATTTCCTTCGAAGAAGATCTCACATGTGAAATATTATCGTCAAAGATTTACTTCCCCTCTACCATTAGAAAGGTCTCTTTGGAAAGGAGTGGCTTACCTTGGGAGGTGATGACAATATTAGGGAGACTGCCCAACCTTGAGTCTCTCAAATTGAGATGGAATGCCTTTAGAGGAGAAATATGGGAGACGAGATATGGTGAATTCAAAAAGCTCAAGTCCTTGAAGGTCCATACAACCGATTCTTTAAGGCTGTGGATCTCTTGCAGTCAACATTTTCCCGTACTCGAGTGCTTGGTGCTGATTTCTTGCAGTAAACTGATGGAGATTCCAAGTGATTTTGGCAACATTCCCACGCTGCAGAGGATTCAGGTACAGGGCTGCACGAAAGGGGCTTGTTTATCAGCTCTTCAGATCGGAAAACAGATTCAGGTCGATGTCACAGAATGGGGTCATCCACTAGACAAGTTGATACGAACCCTTACAAATCGTAAGTCCCCTTATTCAATTAAAGGTGCATTACATTCACAGGTTTGTTATTCATATGCCAACCATTAAAATCAAGTCTAGGTTCTAGAGGTCCGTGGAATAGCCCCATTAAGTCGTTAACCTGTATGTCTTATACAGGTTTGTATTTCTCCTAACATTCAATTGATAAACTTTGTTGCCGTTAAAATAAAATAAATAATAAATGAAATCAAGTTCAAAATCCACATTTTTATTCTCTTAAAACAAGAGTTTCAACATATTTGTTTGATTATACCTCAAGTTTATCAAATTTATTTTTAACCCCTATAATTTTAAAAGCTTTAAAACATTCTATTTAAAGATTAATATATTTAAGCCTTTATAATTGGGTAATACCTATCTGTAAGACTGTAATCAAATTGGTTACGATATTTATTTTTCCGTGGTTTTAATATTTCTTAATTATCACCTAAGTTCATGAATTTCAATTTTTACCCCTATAAATTTTATACCTTTAAATGATTTTTTTTTTTAATAAAAAGTTAATGTCCGGTTTTCGGAGCTCTAATTCGGTAACTAGAAAGTGAGCTCTATTACCAAAGCCTTTAAAGCTGTTGCAGCTCCACCGACTTTGATCTTGGAGTTGCAGTAGCTCCATATCGTAGCTTGTATGGGAGATACAACAACTCGCAGGTGTTGGGGGCTATGTTGTAGAGCTGTAGAGCTCCAAGCTATACAACATAGCTTCCATCGAACTTTTATTAATTTTCTTATTAAATTCTTTATATTTAATTTCTAATTATGAAATAAATTAATGATGAAGTGTGTATGATTGTATTTGTTTTTCAATTTTTAAAGTTTGTAGGGAAAGAAATATGTTTGATGTTTGGGATTAATATAACGTTAGTATTTGTTTCAAAATTTGTATGAAAAAAATCTAGTATTAATGAATTTATATACTAAAGACTTTATTGTAGGTATGATTATATATAAATTTGGGTTGAATAGAACATTAGTAGAACGTTTGTGATGATAGATTTTATTTTTTGTAAACAAAAAATGTAAGGGTTGAATTGTAATAAATAAACTTTATAAATTACAATTTAATTCAAATGAAAGTATAAATCTGACTGCATAATGAAATTGGAACTGGTCACCTAGATGTAATTGTGTAATCCATAAATGTTAGCTTGTAATTATGAGGCTGTAATTATTACAAGGGGCCAGAGGGCTCTAGTATGGGTGTAAGTAACTTCCTCTTTAATTGATTTAAAATTCCTATCACGTGATATACCATATCTTTGTAAAAGCGTCGGTAGCCAAGTGGTTAGCTAATACATTCCTGATCCACGAGGTCATATTTATAAGAAAAATAAATAAAAACATACCATATCTTTTAATACTAATTGTTGAAAAACATCTATCTTTTACCAAAAGAGATAGCTAGTTAATGTGTGTAACTAAATCATCTTTTGACACATGTCAACCAAAAGGAACAACCTGGCTATTTTTGTACAGTACATGTCAACCAAAAGGACCTTCATCCTGTGGGGAATCCAGGACCATATATTAGGGGGTCGAAGTTTATATTGTAGTTTTTTTTGAAAATGTAAAGTTTTTTTCTTTTAAAAAAAGAAGCATAATGAGAATGCAATACAAAATAAAGTATATTTAAAAAAAAAAGCATAATGAGAGTGCAAGACCAAAAAAAGAAAAGAAACTGTTGGCAGTTGGGCTCGAACTCACGCCCTTATGTTTAATTCATCAAGTTTTCTTTGCTGGACTACAACAAGTTGTTCTAAATAATATAGAGTATTTATGTATTTATAAATTTTAAAATTTATTTCCACTACTATATACGAGGCGACAGCAAGCCGAGCTGGTTTGAGCGACCCACTCCGACCCAGCCTGGCTTCGCCAGTGCCTTCATTTATTGAGACAAAATCTAGATTGCACATCGCAGGAGTACTAAAATTCTAGAACAAACAACATATACTCAACTCCTGGATTATAAAAATGGCATTAAAAATAGTGACTGGTACTCGATTAAGTTTTAGAGTTATCGGGAAATCTAAACTTGGAATAGTGACAATAGCTTTGAGTATGTAATAGATGAGTGTTTGGGTTAGGTACTTGGGTTAATGATACGGTACGTATTAGAAGTCGAATAAACTATCCGAAGATGGATTGAATATTTAGAGTTAAAAGCTACTTGTGGACTTTAGTTAGCTTATCGAGTCTGTTGGGTCTTATATGCCTATTAGTTAGTAGATGTAAGCTTAGAGTTTTAATATGTCTTTGATGATTAGAAACTTGTATACGTATGTCTCTCCTTTGGATTGTATCCATGATATGAGTTTATCTCATGATCTGATAGTTTAACGATCTGTTATTGGATCGTACGTAGTTAGAATCCTGTTTATCTCTCCTGTTCTGTATCAGTTGGTAACCAGAGCTTTGGTTTGCCTTAGTTCAGTTGCTGGCTTTTTCCATAAACCCTATAAAAAGCCCTCGAGGTAAAAAAAAGAAAAATAATAAAAAAATAAAAATTGAAGACAGTCATTGCCGTCTTCTTCATTCATCAAGGACCTGCAAACTTCCGCCACCACCACTTAATCCACCAGCGACATGTCAGTGCCATATTCCACCGCGTACTCCAGTCTCAGACGAATTGGCAAAACTACCAGCCAAAAGCACCAAAGATGGCTAGCTGCTCATCGAATTCGACGATAACGAATTGGATGACTACTATGAAGCAGGCTACTGATTCGACTTCGTGCAAGACACCTTCACCGGATGGATAACTGACGTCGTTCAAGATTTATTCACGGGGTACATCACCGAAGTTGAACTTACAAACCTGCCAACATTTCCGCCCCCTTCTGTTCCAGATCTCGTGGCCAACCCCTACCCTAGCCCCCACCACTACGCGATCCCTACCCTTACTCCAATCGCCGTCAACCATCCCAAACCCACACCCAGCCGCTGCGCGTATATCCCCAGATCGACATCGTCACCCCCACAACCCCTCCCACTTCTTGGTAAATACCCGTCCTAAGATCTAGTGGCCGACACATATCCTACCCAAGGATTCCCAGGCCTGCTAAAACCCTACCCTTCCGTTCAACAATACCGCCTCCCAGCCGCCGCATACTCCCCCCCGACCTGCCTACTACCATCAACACCCACATACACTGCCCACGCATACTACCTACCTACCATCGGCCCCCTATTGCACCATCCCGACTCCATCGAGCTTCCCCTGATCGACCAACCTCTGGTAGCGCACGAGGTAAGTGTCACTGAGATGATTGGCTCTCCATTACATAGTCCTTTGGGAGGTACTGGTCTTGCACTCACCAAGTTTGGCAAGCCGAGAATGGAATTACAGTGTGTGCAAACTAAAATCGTGTCTCCTTTGAAGACATCTTTGAGTTTTTTGGATGGCATGTAGGAATTTTAGTAAAATCCGAAATGATTTTCTATGTCTTTGTGGCTTAACCAATGGGCGCCCACACACTATAAACTTGCGGTTTATTGATTGTGTACAATCTACTGTGATAGTAGAAAAACACTTGAATTGTTTACTAAAGTCTCCTTTGTGATGAAATAGAAAGTAAGACTCAAATTGTGTTGGTTGAGTACTTAGACTAGCAAAGTCATAGTTTGGTGATGGGAGTGATCCCACTTTACTAAATTGAGAAGAGATAGACATAGCGAGGCTTGGCAAGCCATTCGCTAGGCAATGCAAGGGGAAAGCCGAGAATCCTCGGATTCTCGAGCGGACTGCACCTGGGCTTGAGGCCCTAGCGGACGACCGCTTGCTCCAATCAAGCTGCCGCTTAGTCATGCAGTAGGGACATGTTTCAGGTGAAACATAGCGGGCGAAGCGACCGCTTACTAAGGCAGTAGGCTACGATTCCTGGAGAATCGTAGCAACTGACCGCTTGGTCAAGTAGCGGGCGACCGCTTACTCAATCAGTGGCTAAGGTTCGAATTTTGGACTAAATTCGAAGCAACGCGTTCGTTCGTTCAAGTGACTTCAATTTGAATGAATGGTGGCTTTCATAACTATTGTGACCCTTGTTCCTTGCAACCCTTGCTACCCCTATAAAAGGATCTTCATCCTTTGGGTATAATTACTCATTCTTCTGCAATCTCTTCTTCTCTTCTACTCTCTTCTTCCATATTGTACTAGACCAGTTTGAGTATAGTTCGGGAGTGCTACCTACTATACTCACCCGCAGTCTTATCTTGGGAATATATTTGCTGGACTGTGATCACCAATACAGGACAAATATTATTCAATGACCTCAGGGCAATCCCGTCATTCTGCAGCATTACGTTTCTTCAAGTTTGCATCTTCTTATTCTCCACCATACTCTCCCGAGTGCTATTTTTTCCAACGTGACAAGTATCCAGCTTGTGCCTATGCCATTAATTTTTGTCTTCTTGCAATTGTGGAGGCAATTGTCACGAATTTGACTACTTTCCTAGGTAGTAGTAGCTTGCTTGCCCACCTATATTATTTTCCTAGCTACTGTTTTGGTTCTACTTTGTGGTCAAGTCCAAGACTTGTATTTGATCGGTGTTCGATTTTGTAACGTTTTAACGAACTTGGGGTACAACTCGAGGACGAGTTGTTTTTTAGTGGCGGAGGAGGGGGATAATAATAGAAGGGGAATGGAGAATAATGGAACGAAAGGCTTAATTCAAGTTAAGTTGGAACTTGATTACGGTGCTAGCGTGTTCTCCAGTTTTATAAAGTGTGTTGGCGAACCTACTTCTTCACTACCAAATTGCAAGCCACGACTGTTCATCTGACTCACGTATGATCCAGGAGGATATGAATTATTTGTTCTTCGGGTTTTGAAGATTCGAGTTTGGGATAATCTTCTATACTTGTATAACTCGAGGACGAGTTTTATCTAAGTAGGGGAGAATGATATGGTACGTATCAGAAGTCGAATCAACTAACCGAAGATGGATTGAATATTTATAGTTGAAAGCCACTTGTGGGCTTTAATTAGGTTATCGAGTCTGTTAGGTCTTGTAGCCCCGTTAGTTATCTATTTAAGTAGATGTTAGCTTAGAGTTTTAATGTGCCCTTGATGATTTGAAACTTGTAGACGTATGTCTCTCCTTTGGATTCTATCTATGATTTGAGTTTATCTCATGATCTGATAGTTTAACTATCTGTTATCGGATTGCTACCTAGTTAGAATCATGTTTAGATCTCCCGTTCCGTATCAGTTAATGATTTGTAATTTTTTTTATAAGAAACTAATAGTGGGTTGTTAAGATTGTGTAAAAAGGTAGAGTATGTGTAACAATATGATTGGTTTTAAAGATGTTATATGGTTGATTAATTGATTAGAGATAATATTATATATATTATATATATATATTAAAGATATATATAATAATCAGAAAAAACTTGCGTCAAATTATTCGATTTTTAACTATTTATTGTTTAATTGAGTCCAGATTTAGAGACAAATTTGAAAATTTTAATAAATAATTTACAAATATACAATCCATGTTAGTTACAACTTTTTAAATCTACCACATGTATTCCATCTTTTTCTTCTGTTTTCGTAATATGAATTTATAAAAATATGTTTATTCAAAAATAATTCCGTCTCCACCATATTTATCCCATCGATAATATCTACGATTTGACATTAATAATGAATATGTTTCGATAAATTTTTATATTTTAATAATAGTCGAAAATTACATACGTTTATCAAATTCTTACTACGAAAATGATTTATTATATCATATTACGCTTATCCAAAAATAATTCAGATTTTGCTAAAATAATATCTTTGTTAATATGTACGATTTGACACCGAATGAATATGTTTCGATAATTTTTTATTTTTAATAAATAATCGAAAATTACATAATATATCAAACAAAAAACAAAATAAAAATAATATAAAACTTATAAAAAAAATGCTACGATAACATGAATATGCTTCACGTGTGTACCACGCGATTCTAGTATATTAATAGATTGTAAATGTTGAGTTAAATGGAAATCTTTAACTCATTGACATACAAATTGGATTGGATTGTTGTACTTGGTTAGTAGTTTAATTCAGCTCTTAAACCGTGTGTCAAGAGTCCGCTAGTATCTTAATTGATTTCCTATGGTAGTAGATATATGTAATGTTACAAGTAGAATAATTTCATTTTACAAATTTCCATTTTGGAGTAAACCCATTTCGGGAGTTAGGGCGTCTGGGCATGACATTAACTTTTAGAAATCAGTGGATTAATAAATTTAACTCATGTGAATCTTTATCATAATTTAATTATTGAGATGACGTCACCCCCCCAAACTTTATCAGTATCTGTTTACCTTGTGTACAGCGACATACGATGACTTCATGAATATGTGGAGTTGTATGGAAGAATATTTCAAAGCCGGAGGCTCTAAAAAATTTATAAATAATTTGCCAACAGGTAATGTGCATCTCCCATCAGCTACTTTCACTTTATGTCTACATTTCCCGTCATTTTAATTAATTCTCCACTTGATGGAGCAGGTGCATCTGTGTTAAGAAACACATTAAGATATGTGAAAAGTTCTTTTAAAGGGGGAGGATCTGAAGAATCTGTAAAGAAGATTTTCGTGAATCGCCAAATCAATTATATTGTTCTTAGTTATGCAATGCAGTTGTCCTCGAATTCCGAAAATCTTGGAATCATGGGTCTTCGTCGCATTGCTGAATCATACAATAACATAAAACAAATCCTTCCAGGACATGCATGCTATGCTGATCAAATTAAGAAGTGTAAAAGAGAGTTCTCAAACATGCTCGTGAAAAATTTCATTCCACAGATGAAGAGATTCTTTGAGGTCCCAAAGATAGACAGCACACACCTCAAGAAAAATGAAATGCTAGCAGGTTTCATGGATTTCCTTGTCCAGATGTTGCGTTGTGAGGAGAATTCTGATTCTGCTGATAACGGACAGTGCGCTCTCCTCCAGAAGGAACTTTCTTTTCTTCTTGCAATACTCGGTGATCTACCATTCCAACCCACTGATCATCCTGAATTTTGCGATCGAGTCAACTATCTCTTGGCGGAGTTTGAAGTGTTAGCCAATGTAACAGGTCGCTTCCTTTTTTCGTGTGTTTTCCCAATTCAGCCAATGAAGGTCAGTAGGCTCCAAGCACAAAAAATTGCGCTACTTGAAATGGTTGAGGTCTTGAGTGCTAAGATTAAAGAACACTGTAGCAACTTCTCAGGCCTTCATGTATCTGCAATTGCCAGGTCTAACGTAGTTGATTCATTCTTCATTGTTGATTCTCTCGCTGAAGACCTTCAGGATCATATCATAAATGGTAACCTTGGTAACTTTGTTCCTCGTGGTGCCATAATGAACCAAATCAGTAGACTCCACAGCGTGTTAACACTGCCGCAAACCTTTATCAAAGCCATGCAAGACAATCAGAGCACTGAAGAGAAAGAAGGTCTAATCCAAATAAGAGACCTGACATACATAGCTGAGTATCTCATTCACTGTGTTGCTGGAGGAAATATTCATGTTTGGTATCTAAATCTCAGACTCAAGTCTATCATCGAAAAGATTAAGTTTGTTAGTGCTGGACTTCAACAGATCTCGGAGACTAAGGTCATCAAAGCGTCTGATGGAAAAGCTTCATTTCCAAGTGCAGGAAAAATTGCAGTGACAGATGATAGTCTATTTCTGGACTTCAATGAAGACATCATACAGAAGATTATGACAGATCTAACTGGAAATTCGAATACTTCCCAACAAGTTATTGCAATTTTCGGGATGGCTGGACTTGGTAAAACAACTACAGCCAATAAATTATACAATCGTAGCTCGAGCTATTTCGATCGATGTGCATGGTGTGTTGTCTCGCAAATCTATAATGTGAGAAACTTGTTGATGGATATTCTGATATGTGTGAGAAACAGGGGAGATCAGAGCGATATCTCGAAAAAAGACGTTGCAGAATTGGGTGTCGAAATCCACAAAACGTTGCTTGGAAGAAGATACCTTATTGTGCTAGATGATGTTTGGGATTTTGGCGTGTTGGACAAATTGAAAACATGCCTTCCTGATGGAAATAGAAGTAGGATAATGATAACTACTCGGAAAGAGGATGTTATCCCAAGTGGTAGTAGTATTTATAAACTTCCATTTCTTGCAGAAGATCAATGTTGGCAGCTACTTGAGAAAAAGGTATTTCCCAAAGATCCATGCCCTTCACAATTGGTTAGTATTGGAAAGAGAATTGCAGCAAGATGCTCGGGTGTACCTTTGGCTATAGTGAGCGTAGCAGGAATTCTTGTTAATTTGGATATGGAAGTAAGCGAGTGGGTAAGAGTGGAAGATCGGTTGGATGAGCTCTTATTGGATGATCAGAGTAATTACAGAAAGATAATGGAGCTTAGTTATGAACATCTGCCTCATTATATGAAACCATGCTTTCTATATTTTGCTAAATTTCCAGAAGATGCCGAAATCTCAAGAAAGGAATTAACCTGGTGTTGGATTGCCGAAGGTTTTCTGCAGAAAGATGAAAACAAGAGCCCCGAAGAAATTGCAGAGACATATCTTTTGGATTTAATCAACAGAAGCTTGGTGATGACCGCAAAAAGAACATCTGTTGGTGGAACGAAAACATGCAGAATTCACGATCTAATGCATGACATTTGCATTAAAAAAGCTGATGAAGAAAATTTCTTCAACTCAACCAGGTAAGCTAAGAGCACTCTTTGTAAGATACCTAAATTTATCCCTATCTCTATATTTGAGGAAAAAATGAAGAAACTGATGAAAAATGAAGAGAAATCAGGTCTCCTAAATTTTGTGAGGCCCACAAAA
>JAYMSL010002368.1:0-14465 GCA_036897195.1 Plantago coronopus | reverse complement strand
AAGATGGCACTGGGCCTTACTTTCCCCTGTTCCGAGGCTTGGTGGCTACTTGAGGGGTTCAAGTTTCTTGGTGGCAAAGGAGGTGCAACTTCTATATATACTATATATGTATAATTAAAAAATAACAGAACTGATGGTTGTATGTAGCTTGTAGGAGCGAGCCAATTAGGGAAACACAAGTTTCAAGATGGATGATGTGATTAGTGTAAAAAGGTGATGTTTGTGCTAATAAGTACATACTTCATTGAAATCCTATTGGAGGACAAGTGGGCGTGCAGCAGGGGGAATATTGATATAGTGTGCACCGCCATTGGTAATTTGGTATAGGGTTGTACATTTTCCTTTTTTAGTATGTGTGGTCTGTTCCGTTCCTGCTGTTGATGCTCTCTGTTGCTGATGCTCTCTGTTGCTGCTGTGCTCATTCCAAGAGGAAAAGCTCATATGTGGGCCATTTATCTGACTTGTGTAGTGTGTTTGTTTAGCTTTTTTAAAATGATGAGGTGCCATGTCAAGATTTTACGCCCCAAACCCTCTCTGTAATCTCATACTCTAATTTTACACTATGCTCAACTACTTTTTACCATCTCTGTTCCAGTTGTGGTGATTTTACTTCAGTTAACCCACCCCTAGGGGGGGGGGGATGGGCACTAATAAAGATAATGAACCAGAATTTGGGGGCAGGAAGTGTTTAGGACTTTCAAAGGAGGCTAGTGTACTGTTGAAAGATAGTATATGTAAGCTGATGACAAACCTTGTTGCATTTTAATGCCTGAAATATTATTGATGCAAGAGGATTCGAAAGGCTGAATCATCGGATTTACAGCTATGAGATTTAAAAAAATACTTCATATCACCAATACCAAACTTTAACAGGACTACGGAAGACTGCTCATTATCACCTTTTTTTTTGGGGGGGGGGGGTGTCTGTAGAAGATAAACTGAGTTGTTTTATGGACTGAGAATCAGTTATGGGGAATAGAATTGAAGTGGGGATTCAGTGAAGTGCTGCAGTTAAATAAATTTCTGTCTACTATATTTGTCACTAATCTGAGATGTAGACTGTTTGTGGAGGATTGCTTAAAACGGAGTAATTTTAATATTGGAGTCCATAACCAAGTTGGTGTTTCTGTGTGTCTGCATGCAATTAAATGGGTATTTGACGCTCTTGGATTAATTTAATGTTTTTCCTTTTGTTTTGCATATTTTTTAATATCGAGGTCACTTTTGGAGATACAGCATGTCACTTGATATAAGAGGCTGTCATCAATTTTGGCTGTTCCTGATCTAGCGTCCCTGTTTGCTGCTTAATATGAGCGAGAAACGAGACCAACTCCTTTGCTTCCGGGTAACAGTGAAACCTAAAAATTATGATAGAACAGTCTACCTAAGTTTGATGACTGGTGACAATCACTATTACTTATTTATTCATATATTTATCTATGTATTTTTTTGAAGTCAATGCAAAGTCTAGGAAACTAAACGGCCATGGCATTTGTTCTGTCGGGTATGTTGTTTCAGGGACTTTTGTTGCTCTGCCCTATCATTTTCCGAGCCATTATATTATTCATCCGACAATATTAAACGTGATGTTCCAAGACCGACTCAACTGTAAAAAGCCTCATATCTTAGAAATCAGAATAGGATTCATAAGTAAATGGTGTCTCGTACAGGAAGACTTTAAGTCCCAGTCCTTCTGAATTATAGGAGTGTGGAACCATGTGGAGCAACTAATAGAATTGGATGGTGTTGAGGGACTTCAAAATGGTCCATAACTTCCTATCTAGTCTTGTGATAATTTTAGTTGAAGGAGCTGTTAGAGAATGAACACTTGGTGCATAAAGAGAATCAGACAGGTTCGAATTGGGAGAAGGATGTCAAAGTACCCAATTCTTTTTATTTGTTTGATGTCACCGGGTTCTTTTGGGAGTTTCAACTTTCAAGCTTCTTGGCAAATAAAAATACCTGGATAGGTGGAATTATTGACAGATCGTATTGCTTTGTTTTCATTATATATATAAATTAGGTTGATGCCTTTGTAAGCAGTGGCGATGAGAGGACTTTAATGGATTTTGATTGGTTAGGTGATTTATTTGTCAGGAAAAAAAGACTAGTTGCAGTTATACTGGAAAGAAGGAAGGACCATGATATCGTCAAAGGTAAGATCTCAAAGTATACATTTAGCAAGAATGATATTATTAGTGTGTTATGCTATGCGAGTTTTTGAGGTGAACGGCAGGACCCTGGTTGGCATTTAAGTTGGTTAAATAGAATCATGCTACAAGGGTATAATACGAAATGGAGGTTGTTAATGGGATAGCTTCCATCTTTCCTAGGTAGGGTAGTCGAGATGTGAGATACGATTTAATGATTAACACAGGAGGAGATCTGCTCTGTGTTCCAGTGCACAAAGGTGGTTGGAATGTGAGAATTTCTGGGGGATCCAGGTTGCATTATGGTTTTTCTGGATGGGTTTTGGGAGGGGTCATTGGTGCATATAATCATTGGTAAACTAACCAGGCCTGGTGTTGCTCATTTGGTAGTATCGAGGTTTCAGTCGTACAATTATTAGTGAGCCTTCATGAAAAACTTCCTATTGCATAGAATTCGGATAAGTAAGCGTTGTGTTTTCCTTCTAGGTTAATTATAGCAAGTCTGATAGTAAGAAATGGGTTCTTTGGGGTTATGGAATTCCCCTTCAGATGATGATTTTCCCTGAGCTACTTCCTCAGTTGAGGTTCTGTTTAGAATTCAAGTAATGGGTGCTTTGGATTATAGAGTTCTATCAGGATGATAATGTTCCCTGAGCTACTTTCTTAGTTGGGAGGTTCTATTTAGTACACAAGCCGTCTTATAATGCAAGTAGGACAAAGTGAGTTCTGCGTTAAAACAAAATGCAAGATGGCATGCTACTACTTGTTTATTCTCGATGAGATCTCAAACTGCTCCGTCCTCCTTGATTGGAAAATGCTGGCGAACACACCCTTCACATTATCATAGAACTGAGATTTTAACCCAGCTTCAAGTTCTGTTTCCAAGTAAATAATCTGGGGCTTGCATTTCATGTTTTCTTAGACTGCTTAAAGTGCATTTCTGTTTCTAGTGTTAACACACTGAAATCCTACTCATAATCTGAACAGTGCAATGTGGTTTGATCTGCATTGCATTCGTTCTCTTCATCCTCTAAAATTGATGCATGGCTGTGTTGTTATCACTGCTGTTTTGATGGCCTTAACATACATAGTCTGCATCTATGCAGCATGTTCCTTGAAAATTACTTAGATTCTGCTTTAAGCAGATAAAATCACCTGTTAGTATTCCTTATAACAGGCAGAACTCTTGAATACTTTGTTTTTACTGCTAACTGTACTTGTGTGTTGCCCACTCTTTTTCTCTCCCTCCTTTATTATTTGAACTTTGTGTAAGGGTAAATATACCGTGATATGTTGATGCTAGAAATATAGATAGTTGAGTTAGTTCCTCGCGCTTTCCAGTTTCATGCCTTAGGACTTGTATTTTCAACAGTTTCTTTACGTCCCTTCCAGCATGATGGCCATTTTTCTTTTGGCACTAGATACATGATACTTTTTTGAAGTCATATGCTTCAACATGTTCTTTCTACCTGGTCAAAATAAAATGAAAATCAAACGCGTAGAAGGGTCTCAAGTCAACTGAGAAAAGATCAGACATGGTGCAAAAGAATCAATGTGAACAATCTGAGTGTCATAGATAATAATTACAAATTTTATTAACATCATAGCATAATAATAGTTTTCAAAAATCTTCCTTACATGTGAAGTTGGATCCAATATGTATGTATATAAATGTATCATTAAAGATGGGTGACTACATATTTTATAGAGAACACATAATTATAATGGATAATTGATGTTCCCATCTGACTATTTTCCGTGATAATCAGAACTTTTAGAAGTACCACAATAAGAGTATATAAACACTGTCCTATCAGAAACCTGATTAATTTTGAAGCCGGATACAATTTCTGAAACTTTAAGATATAATAATTCTGGAATACACTTTTTTGGCATCTCAGTATGCAGCTCATGGGAGATGTTTCACAGAATGTTTGGCTTGCTACTAAAAACCTTCGTTATAATCTGTAACTCATTGTGCTCTTGATTTGCATGGAGTTGAATCTAAAATGGAAGTGCCATTGTTTAATCGAGTTTGAAACTCATTAACCCAACCAATTTCTCTCTAGCTAATTATCTTCCACTCTCTAGCTAACTTACTCCTCCAATATATTAAAATCACATCAACAACTCATATGCAGTCAACTGATTATGCTCTTGATTTGGCATTGAATTGAAAGTAAAATGAGTGTGTCATTGTTTAATGGAGTTTCAAATTCATTCAACAAACAAATTTCTCTCTAATTACATACTGATCCAAAATTAAAAAAAATCACATTAACAACTTAATGCAATTACCCACACATCAAATTTAACTTTATCAAATACCCACGCATACACCAATGTTTTCTTGCACCACCTATTCGACAATCTTATCAATCAAATCACCCTATAAATTTTTACCACTACTCCACACTCTAAAAGGGGAAGCCCAATTATAACTTAGTTTCTCTATGTCTTTAAACCTCAACCATCTCGTGCCTCGAATAACTTTCAAAGAAAACAACCCAACATTTTCTTCATATTCTCTCCTCGAGTTCTTTGTTCCACTTGGAATTTTCCCCGTGTTGTATTTTTGTTGTTCTTTCGTCTATCTTTTTCCCCTCATAAAACGAAATGTTGCACTTACGATACATGACAAGAACGTTCAAATGCCTATGTCACATGTACTTCGCTTTCCTAAATTCGAATAATAACAACTCAACCTTCTCTATCTTTTAGTGAAAAACCCAAAAATGAACTTTATAATGCCATTGTATCACACTCTTTTACATTTTCGCCCCATGAGGAATAAGATAACTCGGGTGAAAGAGTGAGGGGTAGATAGGTTGTGTGACGTTTAAGTTGTTTAGGGGTAATAGGCAAGTAAATCTACTTCCTCAAGGTAGATGGGGACTTCAGACTTCATTGAATTTTTTTTGAAACGGCAAATATAAATACCCTACTCCTACTCCTATAAAACCTTATAACATCAATTTCAATACACCCATACCAACCTTATAACTCCAATCTAAACCACCGTATGACTCCGTCGGGGTTTGAACTCCGGACTTTTCCTATGCTACTCCAGCTTCATTGAAATATATTGAGTACACTTGAATTGTGTTGTGCCATAATATAAAAGTAACTGTTCTTAGGGCTTGCTCGGGGAACGGCCATTTTTTTTCCTTGTATAGTCTCTTCATTTGTGTGGAAATGCTCTTTCTTAGTGGAATCTGGCTCTTCGATTCAAGGTTCTTTTCTATGTGCGTTTCTTTCCTTCTTTCTTTGTTGCCTACTTTTCTTTTTCATTGTTTTTTGTTGAAGGGGACGGGTAGCCAAGAAAATAGTCTCAATCTCATCTTTCGTCATTTTCTTTCCTGCCTCATTCTTCTTCCCTTCCCTCTTGGTATCGCTCTTCCGAGTCCAACATTTTATTTTTCACATCCTCTTGTTTATTTATCTTCAAAAAAAATGCGCCGCATGGAAACGAATTATCCAAATTTGAATTGTTTTATGCCAAGTGTTGGCTATTTAGGTGTGCCACTATCCATTTGGTTCCAAAATGTTAGTTTTTCTTTTTAATTAAAAATTATGTGAGTGTTGTATGTATGATTCCTATTTCTAGAGTGACGTAGTGTACCTTCTCCAAAACTATGCATCTTTGTTGTGAAATTGCGTCCTTATCTCGATATCTTGGAATGCCCAAGTATCCTGCTGGATAGTGTCTCGTCCAATGTGATTCTTTTAAGATGTGTGTGAGACTTCATTTCTAGTCCCGGTTAATCTATTCATCTCTAAAGTACTTAGATAATTGATATGTCCTCATTTAGTAACAATGTGTCGTTGAACTTTGCTCGCAAAGTAATGCTTTTCATCTGGGTCATGGAATATGTAGAGCTCTAGCTTGCTACTTCCTCTGTCCCTGATAAGTTTCTCATTTTGCCATTTTAGGTGTCTCTTTTAAAGCTTACCGTTTCCATTTTTGTATATCCTAATTCCACTAACAGTAATCACTCCACTAACTTTTCAAACCCACTAACAATTAATATATCTACTTATCACCTCCGCTACCAATATTCTAATCAAAATTAATTCCCCATTTATTTTGTTGATCCAAAGTCAAATGGGAAGCCTATTGAGGGACATTGGTACTTACCTTAACTTGTAAAGTCGACTTGTTTTAAGTCTATATGTTACAAGAGTCGAGCTTTAACGGGTACTTAGCTAGGTTTGGTTGGTTAAGTCTGAAGCTTGGCTCGCCTGACAAGGTAAACAAACTAAGTTTGAGCCTTGTTTTGTCCTGATTTACATAGTGCTAGTGCCTGCCTTGGTTTGATAAGGCTCAATATTTAAACAAACCTACATTTTTTGTTTATTTCTAATCTTTCTAATGATTTTTAATAATTGTTTAAGCTCAAAAGCGCGTTACAAGTTAACTAATCTTGAGCTCAAAGAGGAAAGCTTGCCTGGCTTGGTTGAGCTCGAGCTGAGTATCGCGGAACTTAAAGAAAACTTATCTTTATTTGACCGAAGGTTAAGTACTATACTCTTGCTTTTACATAATCTTCTTCTCTCTTTCGTATATTGTCACTATCTAAATCTCCATTCCTATTTGTAAGCTAGGATAACATAAAATAAAATTCAATTGCACGAAATATGTAAAACCATAATTTTATGAATGAATTAATGACCTATTGAAGACTTTATAACCAGTACAATGCAACCTCTTATCTGTGTAAATTATGGTATGCTGCTTAATTTATAGTGGTTTTAGGTTGCATTGGGTGGAGAAGCAACTCCGGTTATAGCGTGTGGTGCTTGTCAATGTTGTCATGTGTTTATTTTGGGACCAATTTGTTTAGAGAGATGGATTGGTGATCAAGGTAGTACAAATTGACCATTTTTTTACATGGATCCTTAAAAGAATAAGTGTAGTGTGAGCCATTAACTTCAAGGTACACATGGAAATGTACTTTATAGTTCCAAACAACTTCACGTTGTATACATGTCGGGTGAGAGATTACCAACTTCTAGGCACAGTTGAGACTGTGCAACAATGCCACTCCTTTTCAATTTCCTGCTATTACTTTTACTGCAGGACATGTCGTTTTTACTCGAATCCTACCTGGGATTCAGTTAAGGTCGGACTAGACCACTAGCTTTTATCTCATCTTATCCTAGGGCTCCAATCTGGTACTTTGGCCCCTTCTTCTTGACGAGGCAAGTATATGAGGCTATCCTTTTTTAGGCCAGAAGAGAGAGGGCATTGAACTTGAGGTTGGGATGCACATGTGCGCATCCTTCAAAGCACAAATGCGTGATCTCAAATGAAATCTTTCCTTTTGTCATGCTGACACCCTTCCTCGCACCCAATATCTGCTCAACAATGTCACAACCAAGTAAGATATTTTAGAAAACGTATGTGGTTGATGTTCCATGGCAGTTTGGCGGTTGTGGGAGTTAAAGAACAACATAAGTTGTCATCCACTGTGCTTTGCCCTATCTAATCTAAAATGCCATATTTGTCGGTATTTATACTATCATCGTCCTTTTTTTCGTAATAATATTTTTTTTATTATTTGTTATCATATTTATATTATTGCATGTCTGCGACCACCACAACTACGGTGTGAACATGGGTTCGGTGAGATGAACAATAGGGCCAAGTATAACACCCCACCTGCTTGCTCTCGACCCTTTGGGCCTGCACGATGCTCGTTAGCTGGTCCCACAAACCAACACTTCTTAATTCGAGCACTCAGCCGTGTGTGGACTGTGCCTAAGACCGCACAGGCTATGCTTGTTTAACCTTAAAGTTTTAAGGATAGATCTTCTAAAAGAAAGGTGCACATTGATTGTACGAGTAGCGTCTTGGGCTTATATAAGCTCTATGAAACTTTGAGGTGTCATAACACCCCCCTCTTTGTGTGCGACATACTTGCCGCGTTCTATTCGACCAACCGTCCATCCCTTGGGATTTGGTTTGGTTCCGTTATTGCCTCCTTACTGGTCGTGATCTTGACTCTTGGCCGATGCATTTTCTTTTGTGCTGCTAGGTGATAGGCTGGCTTGACAAACCAATAAATGTTTTATGCACGATAGACCTTTAAATCCTTTTTTCAAGGACAGTCATGGACCCTTCCATCCTTTGTCAAGGACTTCCGTCCTAATATTTCTTGTGCCACTTCAAACCAACTTGTAAGATATTGATATAAATTGGCGTGTTTTCAACCTATACAAGCTTCACACTTCTTTTTGTCTATGTCTGCCTATGCATAATTGAATTTTGCAGCCTCTATGTACAAGGATGTATTAGCACCGCGAGGTGTTTCAAGGTTGTTTGAGATGACCTAAATCCACCAAACAATATGATATATTAGTAGGTGAGTCTGTACTAGATTGGCATGCTTTTCTAATATGGACGATATGATTTGGCGGTCAGTAGACCCTGTACAGGCCATCCTGGAGTATTTGGACGTTTTAGTTTTGGGTCCCTAATAACCTGAACCTCTCCAGTGCCATGCAAGTAGGACCCAATTATCACAAATATCTCCAATATTACAATTAATGCCCATCAATGCCCTCAAACAATATGCAACATTGCGCGGAAGTGTATTACAACACCCTCAAAACAATCACCAGATACAAGGTCTTCGACTTAGTCTTTGTCTTCAGTTCCCAATTACTTTCTCTTAGCCCAGAGCATATGCATCATACTCCTATCTTTTAGTGCTTTGACAATGGAAATGATATATTCCGAACATAGAATCCCAATGGCGGGAGCTTTTGTTTACTAATGCCTAGAAGTCTTGGTGAGGGCAATTTTTTACCAAGTCTCCAAAATCTTTCTAGCCTTGTGTTCTCATGCTAGGAGAGTGTGTTTTTAAAATTTTTCCATTTGATTACATGGATCGAAAATTAGAAGACTAGAGCTTAGATGAACTTCGATTGTGATCATGCCTTGCTAGAAATGTGGGAATAGTCAAGTTCATCATTGGCACGCATAACGCTTCCTCCTGTCATAATTATTCATAGAGTCTCCTCTTAGTACACCAAGGATGCACTCTAAATTAGTACATACTTAAAATTCAAAATACACTATTAAATACTGTTAGCATCACTATTAACATTTAAGAACAACATCAAATGTCTCCTACGAAGGACTTTTCATCCACAAAGTAACCTTCAACAATAGAATGAAACTCAATACCTTGAATCCGACCTTTAAACAAACTGCTCTGAAAGAGAGTATTGGATTACCATTTAGTTTCTATAATTAGTTGGACCCGCATACTGTTGCCATAATTTCTAGGTGATCGTCTTGATTTGACTGGAAGGCATGCCCTATCTAGTACAGACTCACCTAGAGAATTAAGTTTTTCGTTATGATTTACATTCAAGAGTCATTAGTCTGGATAACTATTCCCCTTCCGTCTCACAAAACTTTACTCATTACAAAATAATAACTCGTTATGATTTATACAAATTATACATTCAAGAGTCATTAGTCTGGATAACTATTCCCCTTCCGTCCACAAAACTTTACTATTACCAAATAAAAACTCTTTCGCATACACTAAAACATCATTTTAACATCAATATTACTTCTTTATCATTACACATCACCAAAAGTAACCTGCTCCACTTACTTTTCATTTACATACTTTAATCCATTTTATTGAACTACGTGCCAACCCTAATCGATAAAGTTTTGCTGGATGGAGGGAGTAGCATGAATTACATTAGCGTCCATGGTACCAAATTCCTTCTTGGTGTGGGAAGAATGGTTTTCTTGAACTACGTGCCAATCCTAGTCGATAAAGTTTTGCGGGATGGTATTACATTAGCGTCCATGGTACCAAATTCCTCCTTATTGTGGGAACCATGTAGAACCTTTGCTGGACAGTAGCATCATCTTATGTAGATTAGTTTGATGTCCCATGAGTTCGATGAATGGTAAGCTTTGCAGCTATAGAATGCGACCGTAGAACTTTCAAAGGGTGAATGCAATGCACTGAAATCAAAGGGAGTGAGCCGTAAGTACCACAATGACCAGCCGTTGGGCCCCTATCCCATTCAACTTCAAGTAGTGGTCTCAATGGGTAAGGGTCTCTCGCATCCCCGACCTACCCTTCCAAACCTGTACCCAAACCCTAAGTAATACGGGTTTGAACCCATACTTAACTGGACACTACCTAAACTATTTGGACCTGTAACCTAAACCTGCGTTAGACCCATTAAGGACCTATTTAAACCTTGACCCGAACCCATTACCAGGGTAAGGTATGGGTCCAGACCCTACCTGTTGAGAGCACTATCCCATTGACTTGTACAAGAATCTGTTCAGTGTCTTATCATTATCGCACCCAACGATGGGTACGCTCATCACCCTTCTTGCTAGACAACTCTTATGCAATAAGGATTACTTTCACATTCGACAATAGCATGTCATGATCTTTCATTGGAATTGTCGTTAGTTTTACTTCGGACACAGATTTTAAGGTGTAGTTTTGAGGACTTTCATAAGTTACGAAGTCCGTGATGGAGTTATGGTGATGTTATAAACAAGATAGTTTGAGTTCCTTGTATTTGCTCGACCTTGGAGTTCGTACAATTGGGAATCTTGAAAGAATGGTTTAGCTTATTGGTATGTGTTCAATTCTCAACCCTTTGAAGCCTTTGTACAAATGGTGATGTTATATTTCCTGTCATGTGCATTGCCTAAGATACTCCTACTGAGATAAGTTGTCCTTTGCCTATTGAACAAATTCACCATAACTTGGTGTTTCTGTTGATGTGCTTCTGGGGCGAAAATATAGATGGTTCATCCTATAAGCTTGTACCTGGATACTGTGAGTTACATAATGCTTGATCTCTTCTCAACATGGCTTTAATAATTGCAATCTCCTCGTATCTTGCAACCTAGTCACAAATCTAGACACGATTCTTTGAAAATGGCCAGAAGTGTTACCTTGAATGATGACTTAAGACTCCCCTAACTACATCCTTTCCTAAACACTTTTTCTTTGCACTACTCGAGTCAGTCCATGGTTTTTTGTTTTTCCAACACACGTGTTTGAGGGTTGTTAGTCTCTTAAACATGTGTTTGTTGTGTGTGTGTTCTTAAAATTGTTAAATCTTCCGCTAAATACCAATAGTTGTAATCTGAAAGGGCATTCCTAATAAAAAATTCTCCACATCTCTTAGAGCTAATCAAGTAATCATGAATGACATGTAACACTAGCGACTTCACATCTAACAATATGTATAAGACTATATTATGCAGTTGTTGACCTATATTAAGATATTCTTGTGATTAGCAAGAGCCTATTAAGATATTCTTGTGATTAGCAAGAGCCAATATGCCAGATATGACGGATGAGGGATGGTTTGTGTATGGATAATGTGAGTAAGTAACACAAGAAGAATAGCATTGAGAGGTTAAATTGAGGACAACATAGAGCGAGTGGAAATTGTCGTCCATTTTCTGTTTACTTACTAGATTGCAAATTGCATCTAGGTTAAATGATTGGTAATTCCAATTGTTATTACACTAGATAATGTTAAGAGTAGAAACAACGTGTCGTAAGTGGAGAGACTTAAATGGAAATATCTCTGGAACATAGCCCAACCCTCTTTGGCTCGGATGAAGTTCAGAGATTCTATGTTTCTAACAACATATCTTCAAACATCAATAAGTGAGTCATGCACTTGATTTTGTTTTGTTTGTGCTATAACGCGAACATTTGACACATGTTGTTCGTTACTCAAACAGTGTTCCTTGATATGTGTGCACTTATTGCTATATAGGATAAAAGAGTATGCTTAATTTTGAACCGCATGACTGAGATGTCTATCCTGTTTTGGCTTTGTATTGTACTCCCTCTGTTCAAGGATGAACTTTCCATTTTGTTTTTGGTCAACAACATAAGTATAGTATTACTTTTCAAGTATTATATTACAAGTGGGGTGGTTGGAATGTGTTGTAATTAAGTTAGTGGATAAAGATGACCCACCACATGTCTTAAAAAGGAAACAAGAAGCTTTCCAGAAAAGGAAAGTGAGAAGTTATTGATCGGACGGAGAATGGTGTTGTTGTTAAAGAGAGTCAGCCTCCATCTTGTTCATATAGTATTGCATGTATGATCACCCCATCCCAACTGCACTATTTCATTTTTGGATATTACCCTCATAACACATGTACCTGAATAACTTCTTTAAGAGTTCGCCAATTCGTTGTTCAGACACTACCTACATTCATCTTCATCGCAACATCATACTTACCTTATCCTCCATATTCTATTACTTCCTCCGGGGTTATAGTTTAGAGTTTTATGTAACTTATTTAAGGCTTTTCGGGAAAAGATTTCTAAATCACTATGAGAGAAATGATCCAAGGAGGAAATACAATTTTTTGTTGCATTTCACTCTAGACACATATCTACAACTTTTTAACAATTTATATTTTTTGGAAGATACAAAAGCTACCACATTTTCATTGTTAACACTACACTTTACCGCACCTTTAGTATTTATGTATAACGTTTATTTCGCCTTTTACTGTGTTCTGCAAAAAAAAAGTCCGGGAATGCTTTAATTCTACTATAGTACATCTATTTATGGGGTAGAGGAGTGTTTTATTCAAAATAGTTTAGGGAAACAGACATATCTTGTGAGCCGTGACATAGTTAGATGTCAAGTAACTAAGGTACATTTTGGTAGCGTAATCTCTTGGAATATTGTGACTTGCACTTGTTCTTACTCTCTTCTAGCATTATTTATGTTTGATCGTGGAGTACGTATGCGTCCACATCCTTTCACATGTATTTAGGTATGTACGAGTAGGTGAACCTACACTCCTAAGGCGTTCATTGCACTTAACCCTTATTCTACACAACATGGGCATTTACATGAGTATCGCTTATCTATCTTATAATGTTGTCGTAGATATAAACTATTTTGTCGTAGATATAAACTATTTCTTGCGGGCAAAAGTCTTACGATGTTATAATAATGCTACCGTATAGCCGTTTAGACTGAAGATTAGCCGTCCCAAAGTCATGGTGAGCCTCCCACAATGTTATGTTTCAATAGATTAGATTTTCCCAAGTTTGTTTGGATAGTTATTTAGTGTATTCATCGGCCTTAATCTTGACTACACATCCCTTGATTGGATCTCGCTAGTCGCTGCCAAGCTCCCCCTGAAACAACTTGATCTTTGATTGGCTCCCACACCTCAACCGCCCCTTTAAACAGCTTGGTTTCCTTTCAATCGTCTTTTTGTTTGAGTTCATTTATTATTTAATGAGACCAACTCTTACACATATAAACCAACTGTTATGTCACAAATCCTCTAGCTTGTTAGGCTGCAAAGTATTTTCCATTGAGCTATGGAATGGATGTGTAAGTGTAGTATACAAGGCATGCAGGTCATCTTACATCACAAATTAATCATATGACTATAAAATGTCAATCTCTAGGCAGTCAATTTCTTTATCTTTCTTCGAAAGGTTACAAATCAGAAAATTATTTCACTATAAAAATTGGTCAAGACAAAGACCCCTTACATGAAAAACATTACCAAGATGGCAAATCATTTATTCTGATTACCCTCTATCTTACATGAAAATCAATAGCCAAAGTGCAATATCATGTATTCTGATTAAAACTTCTATAAAGAGTTTTGTATCCAAGTGACTAGGTGAAAGCACATATCCTGAGAATACTAAGTCTGTAGTGCCATACATATCTATCTATTCACTTAAGAATACAAAATAGGTAAAAATGAAAACTAGAACAGTAAAAATATCTCTAAATACTTTTAGAATTATTATGCTGCGTAGAACTGAGTGTCATGCAGTCTTTCATATTAAATCACTCTGATAGTTTTCTGTGTAAATGAAAAAGTTAAACATGTAACCAAAGCATTTCACCTTTCACATAAAAACTTACTTATGCCACACGATACATGCATCCACTATTTGTCTACATTTGAGTCAGCGTGCATGCATGTTTCCGTATTCAGCAAATTAGCACCTGACATGTTATCTTTAATTACAATTTCATAGGAATCACATGAAATTCATGACTACATAAGAATTGCATTTGGGATGTTTTATTTGGCAGAAGGGTAGTTCTCTTACATATTAAGGAATCTCTCTAGGGATTATTACATATACCACCCCCACTGGATCACACCTACTCATTGGGATCCCATTAGATGTAACAATTACGTCTAAGTCCTGAATCTCAATTTTAATAAACAACAACAAACACATCCTTATTATTTGGACTAAATTGCAACTTCCAAACTTACTATAATTGCGATTTCAC
>JAYMSL010002367.1:0-14469 GCA_036897195.1 Plantago coronopus | reverse complement strand
GGAGCTGGAAGAGGAAGTTTCATGAGTGGAGCTCATCTTCTTCTTCCTCCTCCATTTTTTTCTTTTCCTTGTATTATTAGCCGGGGAAGCTCCGGGGAGAGAGTTGAGCTCCGCCACGGAGCAGCCCCTCCAGATCTGGGCAGGCTCCGCCCAGATATGGGAGGAGCAGCTCCGCCAGAGGAGCTGCGTTACGCAACTCCAATGGCGGAGGTGTGTAAGCTCCGCCTTCCGGAGCTACTCCGCCTAGATCTGGGCGGGCAGCTCCGGTGGGAGCTGTCAAAGCTCTGCGCGGAGCTTTGACAGCTCCCATGGGAGCTCCGTCATGGGACCTCTCAAAGCTCCGTCACCGGAGCTCCGATTGCCAAGGCCGGAGGTTGGTAGCTCCGCCCATTCAATTATTTTTTAAAAAAAAGAGGAAGGAGGAAGAAGAAGTCTGAGGTCTTTAATGAAGATTTCAATTGTGTTCAGTTTAGTTCAGTACAGGTCTATCTCAATATGTTATGCCATGACTATTAATAAGAGTCAGGGATAGTCACTTGCTCACGTGGGATTATATCTACCGAACCATGTGTTTAGTCATGGGAAATCATATGTTGCTTTCTCTAGAGTTACGGACAGGAAAGTACTTAAGGTGTTGGCTCTAGATGAGGAAGGATCGATCGACTAACAAGACTATTAATGTCGTTTACAAGGAAGTACTTAGTAATCTTTGAAGTACTTTTTATAAATATTCTCGACTACTATATTTTTCATTAATCATATAAATTTGTATTGGCATTCTCTAAGTAAATTAATAGTATATTGTTTTTGCAGATATTGACGACAGATTTTTGTCACGCAACTTTGGACTGAGAAATATTTACGAGACTTCTTTTAACTAATGTTCTTCTTTATATTTTGTAAAAGCTTAAACAGTATGGTGGCAGCGCCACAGGTTAGGTCTAGTAGATTATACTACTAATTTTATTCTACTAATAATAGGAAAACAAGCAACCACATAAATTTACAAAGTATGGAAAAATGTAGTTTACTAATAATAGACGTTGTGGCATTACACAAACTTTTTTTTAAATTATAAATAACAGGGAATTTACATATACCACCCCTACTATAGGCTCACTTTACAAATTAGTACCTACTCTATGAACAATTACATCCACTCCCAAAATTATTTTCCGGTGTTGACGTACCGGAGGCACTCCGATTTGAGTTGGCTGCATGACTGCATCGCTGGCATGATATGGCAAGGGGTTTAAACAAACAAAAAACTAAAAAAAATAATAAGAAAGAGATAAAACAAAATATCAAATATTAGATTAAACAAAACCCTTTTCGTCTCCTTCCTGCTACTCACCGGCCAAAACAACCATCTCCGTCTCCCTCATCAGTCACCTAAACTTAACGAACAAATGCTCCGCCTCCATTGAAATTGCTCAATTCATTTTCATTAAACTCGATTATGGGTATCGCTATCGTCATATCGGCAGTGACATTAACGGAAACAACCGATTGGAGTATGAGTTCTCCGACTTTTAACCCTAAGGTATGGATTTTTTTTTCACTTGTTCAGTGTTGTTTTAGTTAGATAAGCTAGTTTATGACTGTAATTTCATACTATTGGTTGAATGGTGACCGGAATTGGGGTATTTGGACGTAAAATTTATGTTTTTTTGGGAGAATTAACTGTGTGAAGCTGATGTTAAGATGATGTTATATCAATGTTTCAGTTGTTATATTGGGTGGAATTGTTGTATGGAAAATGAATTTTAGTTAATCTATGGCAGTTAGCGTTTAGGGATTTTACACAGAGTAGTTACTAGTTCAATTTTTGCTCTGTGGTGTTGATTATTGTTTGTTTTTCTGCTTCTATGTAGAATTGCAATGGCAAGCAAGGATGACAATTACATCATAAGGGTGCATTGCAACGGGAAGCAGCACATGCTTACTAATGTCACTCCAAGCAGGTATAATCACACTACACTGCTTGATAAGGTCATGGCATTAGCTCTAGATGACCAGCCCACAAATGTCAATTTAGCCTTTTCAATGACTTGTGATGTTGATGATAGTATGATGAAGCAAATAGAAATATTAAGTGATGTAGATGTTCAGATGATGTTTGAAAGGAACAAGAAATATATGGAAGTAGAGTTATATATTCATACCACTAGTGATGCTGTGCCAGTTGCTATAGATACTAGTTGTCCTAAAAAACAGAGTGGTAGGGGATCTTTGTTTGGTGATGATGATGATGTTTATGATCCAATTTTTGAGACTAGCAAGGGTAGGGGATATTCTGAGTGGGCTGATCTTAGTGAGGCTGAAAGGAGTAGACACTATAGGCATAGGAAATGCAAGAAATCTGACACATCACACACAAATACCACTAAACCTGCACCTGGTTGGCCTTATTTTGTTGATCTAAGTAAGGAGAGTGATGATGAACCTGTTGAAACTGAAACACAAACACAAGATGAAGATGAACCAGTTGAAACTCCACAGACACAAGAGCCACCTGCTGAAACAAAAACACAAGAGCCACCAATCCAATCTCCACAAGAACCAATCCAAACACAAGAGCCAATCCAAACACAAGAGCCCATCCAAACTCCACAAGAGCCAATCCAAAATGAACAAGAACCAATCCAAACTCCACAAGAGCCAATCCAAGCTGAAGAAGAACCCTACATACCTGAACCAGTGTTTGAGACTGAATTTGATGTTGACAGTAGAGACCTTGATGAAGAGTTAGAAAATTTCAATCTTGATGAATTTCTTGCAAATCATTTTAGTAATGCACAAACCAGCACTCCACAAACACAAGCACAAACCAGCACCCCACAAAAGAGAGCACAATCCAGCACTCCAAAAAAAAATACACCTAGAAAAAATAGACAGGTTGAGTTAGAGGATGTAGACTGTGAAAATGATGCTCCTGAGAACACTTACATATATGATTCAGAGGATGATGAAATTGGATTTAAAAAGTGTCCAACTTCTTTTGTTGGTGCTGATGATGATGAGGGGAGTGATAGAGAGGGTGAGGAAGGGACTGACAAAGAGGGGACTGAGCAGCAAGATGATGAGGGGACTGAGCAGCAAGATGATGAGGGGACTGATAGTGATGTGGATGAGGATTATGAGCCTGAAAATGATGCATGTGTACAGGGAGATGCTGAGATTAATGGGGATGAGTTTGCTAGGAATAATGAACAATGGGACAAGGATTTTGAAGTTGGAGAAACATTTAGTGGGATTAAAGAGTTGAGACAGAGGATCAAGGAGTATACCATTAAGGTAGGGTTTAAGTGTCATAGGTCAAAGAATGAGGAGAGCAGATTTACAGCCTATTGCTTGGGAGAGGGCTGTAAATGGAGGATTCATTGCTCAGCTACTGAAGATAAAACTATGATGGTGAAGACTTACAATGGCCAACATCTTTGTATCAAGAAAGTCAATAACAAAGAAGCTGATCAGAATTGGTTGGCAAACAAGGTATTTGGCTTAATTTTTAGCACTTTCTATTGTAATTATTTTAATTCTTTCTTTTACATTTTTGTAGTTTCAGCAACATATTACAATAAGAGTAATCCAAACATTTGCTTTTTCAGGTTATTGAAGAGCTTAAGAGTAAGCCAAACTTGGATGCTCAAGAACTAAGAATATGGGCTATTAAGAATCTTGGAGTGACAGTCCCTTACATGAGGATGTACAGGGCAAGATTGAGGGCCATTGAGCTGTTAGGTGGCAATCCAGAAGAAGCATATGAGTTGATGCCAAAGTTTGTAGAGATGGTTCTTAGAAGCAATCCTGGATCAGTTGTGGAGTTGGTGAGGGACACTACACAAATTGAAAGACCCCCTCTGTTTAAAAGGGTTTTCCTTGGCTTGGATGCACTTAAAAAGGGGTTTTTGGCTGGATGTGCACCATTCATTTTCTTTGATGGCTGCCACCTCAAAGGGAAATATCAGGGTTGTTTACTTAGTGCAGTTGGGACAGATGCTGATACTGGGATATACCCCATTGCTGTAGCAGTTGTAGATAGTGAAACAAAGGAGAGTTGGGGGTTCTTTCTACATTGCTTGAAACAGTTGTTGGGGCCATTTGAAGACAATCCTCATTGGCACTTCATGGCAGATAGGCAGAAGGTACTTGAGTTTGTTTGTTCATTTTAACTCTGATTGCTATATTGTAAGTTTTTAACAGTTGGTTTTTATGTTTGTAGGGCCTTATACCAGCCATTGAGGAGATTTGTCCCTCCGTTGTCAATAGAAAGTGTGCCAAGCACATCTATGACAACTTCAGACTAAAGTGGAGTTCTAAAGAGCTAAGAGGTTATTTCTGGAATGCCACTACTGCTTTTACTACATATTCATTCAATAAGGCCATGAACAATGTGAAAAGAGTTAAACCTGAGGCATATGATTGGTTGATGAATATTCCATTAGGGCATTGGGCTAGGCATATGTATGATCCAGAAGTAAAGGTTGCTCATGTCACTAACAATTGTAGTGAGAGTTTCAATTCATGGATAGAGCCTATTAGGGCATTTTCTATTTACAGTATCCTTGAGGGTCTTAGAAAACAAATCATGCAGAGATTGACTGTGAGGAGAAGGAAAGGACTGAAATGTCAGTCAGTTGTGATGCCTAAGTTGTTGATGAAATTGAATGAGATAGCTGCACAATCTAGAAACTGTAGAATTGTGACTGAATCAAATAGGGTATATGAGGTAGAGGATTTGAGCTTCACATTTGTATGTGATTTGGATAAGAGGACTTGTGTGTGTAAAAGATGGGATATCAGTGGTATCCCTTGTAGGCATGCATGGTTGGCAATTCAAGACTCCAGGGAAAATCCAGTTAACTACCTATCTGAAAATCACACAAAGGCTGCCTACATGAGGACTTATGATATTCTCATGAATCCTGTTCCGGCATCAGAATTCTGGCCGGATGACTTGAACAATGATGTGTGCAAGCCACCTGATGTGAAAAGAGCCCCTGGAAGGCCTCAAGTGCAGAGGATTAGGCATCCAGCAGAGCAACCAAGAGCTCACTCACTTAGAGCAACCAAGAAGTGCAGCATTTGTGGAAGCACAGGCCATAACAAAAGGAAATGTGTAAGTTTTCAGTTTTTACTTTATATGTATATGTTATGTTATTTTCAGCTTGCTTAAGAGCTAATATAATTTTCTTGTTATATTATAGCCTAACCCACACATGGCAGCAAGGAATAGGCAGCAACAAGGTTCATCTCAAACAAATACAGAAAACACATCAACTCAAACTAGTGCACAAACTGGAGCAACAACTCAGGTATTACTTGAATGTTTGCTTATTTGATTAGATGGTATGATTTTACTAGTTTGCTTAACCCATATAGCTTGCTTATTTATGCTAGTGATGGTTTTTATTTAAACTAGAGATGGTTGAAATTCATGCTAGTGATGGTTTTTGTTTAAACTAGTGATGGTTTTTGTTTATGCTATATGGCAGCCAAGTGGAAGGCAGACTGGAAGGAAGAGAACAAGGGGTGCTGATACAACTCCAAGTTCAGATCCAAGTCCAAATCCAAGAGCAAAAAGACCTATAGGAAGGAGGACTCAAACTGATGGGGATTAGTGTCACATATCTATGTTTTTAGTTTGTTAAATATTTTAGACCACTTTTGAGACCACTTTTGAGACCTTTTAGTATGTTGAATCTTCAATCAACTTGGTTTAAACTTGGTTTATGTAATCAGATTTGCGGACTTTTATCTTTGGATATTGACTTCCTTTGCATCATCTTTCATGTTTATCTTTGCATTACATAAACTGCATTAGTTTACCAATTTTAGATGTGTGGGAACAAATCCAAGTGCAATTACAGTAGCAAAACACCAAAATACTAACCGAGTTGAGTTTCATATACACCGAGCCATGGTTTATTTTCAAATTTTGGGGAAAAAAACTGTAACTAAGCTATATTATTCAAATACAAATCAATTACAAATAAACCCAATTACAATGAGGTCAATTACAGTCTAACCCAAAACAGCTAAACCAACATTCTATAAAATCAATTACATCCAAACCCAAAGCTGACATGGCATGCCACGTATCCAATGGCGTGTGGCCGGTGAGCCTCAAATTTTCCGGCGTTGACTGATGGGTGTGGATGTAATTAGTATTTCCATTATGGACGTAGATGTAATTGATCATAAAGTAGGGACTAATCTGTAATTGGGACATAAAGTAGGGGTACTATATGTAAATCGCCCTTTCGTTTATTATAATTATAATCACGGAAGGAGTTATAAGGGCGGGCGAGTGATAAAAATGCTGGAGTAGTAAACGAGAGGTCTGGGTTTCGAATCCCGGTGAATGTATAGGTGGTTTAAATTGGAGTCATAAGATGATTTAGATTGGATATATAAGGTTGGTATAGGTGTATTGTTGTAGATATACGGTGCATAGGTGTAAAATTAGTGTAGTTAAAATTTTCCGTTTTAAAAAAAGGTAAATTATTATAATGAAAAGGTGTAAAAACAAAAGTGTCACAAAGACTCACAAAATCCAAAAAACAGTAATTACTGGGTGCAGCAAAGAATTGAACCTCTTACCTATTTTTCTTAATTTCGTTAATTATAATTATTATTACGGAAAAGTGTAAAAAGAAAATTATCACAAAATCCAAAAAAAAAATGATAATAATAATCGGGTGCAGCAAGGAATTGAATCGTTAACCTTCGCTCCAAAATTCCGGAAAAAGTACCGTAGGAGAAAACTGAGCTAAATGATTACTTACAGAAACTTTAGAATTATACTACTGTCAGAAACTTTACATAATCACAGGCCAGGTCCTTCGTACAACCCTAATTCTCAAAATGAGGGGCTTCTAATTTCTACAAAACTTCAAGTCAGTCCCTGAACAAATTAAAAGTTCCAATCTCCTTTCAAACTCCAAAAACTCAAAGCAAATGTTTCACCAATCAAATCTACACAGTAAATCTCTTCAAAATTGGCCTGATTAGGTGCAAAATCATCTATTTCATTGTGAAATAAATCCACTATCTTGTTTCCAGATTCTCCCAAACGATTGTGGTGGGCGGTGTGATGCATCTGTCTATATTTGGAGTCGTTCGAGGTCGTCCTCTCTACTCCGGGACTACAACTGGATATAGGTGTGGGGTGGTGGAGAGCCACCAGTGCGGCGGTGGTGACGCCCGTGACGGGTGGTGGGTTTGGACGGGAAGTTGGGGTGTGCTGTATTTATTAACATAAAAGTAATAATATAATTTTTTTAATAAAATATATTTTAGTAATGAAATTGTAATATTGGCTTTGTATGTTAAAAGAATTTAAAATGTAATTTTTAATTGTTAAAATATGACAATTGTGAAATTTTAAATGGTGTACTAATATTAGTACAGTGCGAAGCAGTACTAAGTTTAGCCAAGCCCATGTTTCATATTAAACAGTTGAAACAGTGTACTTTCACGTCTCACCCGTGCGAAACTTCTCATTTTCTCATTTCTGGAGTTTCATTTAAATCTTCTTATTGTCATTTTTATACGTACTACTTCCACTAATAATTATAAATATATTTAAAAGTAATATATTTACTAACAATCAAATCAATATCTCTATTTTTCAAACCAACAATCAATATTTTATTCAAAAGTAATATTCTCTTATTTGGTTGACTGTAAAATCAAATAAGAGAAGCTTCAAATGTGTCTTGAAAAAAGATCACTTTTCGTGGTCAAGCGATTTTTTCTAATTTAATAAGAGGTTGGCTATTTTTGGATTTCACACAATGGTCTTTGTGAAGACTTTCTCATTATTGTTTCTCAGAAAAGAAAAAGAATAATGTTTAGTGTTAGAAATGTGATAACCAGGGAATGTGTTAGAAGTTGGCTAAAGTTTACGGTTTATGTGATAACCAGGGAGATGATCAATCTGAAAAATATCAGAAAGTCCAGGTGCCAATTTGCAAATACTAAATATTTAAGTTGTAAATTTGAAAGAAAAAAGCAATCAAAATAAAATAACATTTACTATGACCTTAATTAAGTGAATTTAAGGTACATCACCAACAAATCTATGCTTACATGAACTTTGTTGCAGCAAACTGGGTCAGGTGGAGATGAATTGATAGCGAAACTAGACATTTCTCATTGTAAGATTGTGAGTCAAGAATAGCTAACTCTATAAGAAGAACATTGACAACAAAATTGATTCAACAGTTCCGCTCCACTCTGTTTACAAGAGCTATCTCCCAAGTATCCTTTTCAAAATACCACGTCTACCGCCTTTCAGCTCTTTACCTATAACACAAATGTCACAAACAATCTACAGTTAACTTAACACAATACATGACTCATCGTATGATCATTTTATGCTGTCCGGATAAAATATGCATGATGTCTGTTTGACAAAATGAGATGATGAGCTGACGGGTAGCTAGTTGATCGGTCTTATTATTTAAATCAGTTTCATTGATCTGTCTTCAGTCTAACTTGTTCTGGTCATAACAGGGCAACATCAGTCTGTAGAACATCTATGTCAAGAGACTCAGCTACATTCATTCTCTTAGGACTATTTGACAGCTTTACCTTAATCCTAAATGTCAGTGTTAAGAAATTACAACCAATCTGATATCATGAAGCATTTCTTATTGCTTAATTCTGGATTTGCTGAAGTTTGGCAATGGTTTTCTAAACATTTACATGTTCATTGTGCTGATTGTGATTGTAAGTCTCCTAGTCCTAGATGATGCAAAGATTGGTCGTTCCATCTGACTTCGTTATATTACAACTTTTAATCCCCTTCTGATAGGTTGGTACAGTTGGAAAGCTAGAAACAAACATAAATCTGGACTTGTACAATTAGACATGAGGCTTTTGTATTGGATCAATTTTATCTATGATCAGACTGCTTTAGCTAGCAGTATCTCGGCTATCTTAGTTGTTCTTGACAAGGTCATCAAGTTTTGGTGCTTCCATGAGACTAATGTTATGACCAACATTAAATCTAGGACTTGAGGGGGTGAGACGATTAATCTTTTCTATTTTGTGCCATTAGAGGAGAAGTATCGTCCTCTGCACATTGCACAAAATGTTATACAAAGTTACACATAAGCAGCACACCAATATCATATCATTAGAAATTCAAGTATGGTTTATATTTCCACTACTAAGGCCTGTTCTTACTACTTTGTCATCCCGCGGCCGATTTGAAATAATTGAACTACTTTTGTATAGTCAGAAACCTAGTTTCTAGCAGAAGGATTACTTTTAGGGGAAAATTGGTCTCAGAGACCCCATCTGGAAATGAATATTTCACAAAAAGATTTTTTAAAAAAAAGAAGAGACAACGAAGCGCAGCTCAGTTGGTAAGACGCTTCACTTCCAAACCAATAGGTCGGGAGTTCGAGTCACCCCTTTGCCGTTTCAAAAAAAAAAGAGAAGATAAAATTGATAAAAAAAAGAAAAAGAAACATTTGCTGGACTTTTAGTAATTCAAAACTGATGTATGGAAAAGGATCTAACTGTTAGGATTGTAGGGCTTTACCTGATAGCCTTCCCGCACGATACAATGCTTCTTCAGCAATGGGTCTCCACTGTTCCGCACAGGAATAGTTGATTCCAAGTCCAACACTAAGTCCTCTCAGCAAATGCACTGTTCGTAGAACAGAGAAAAGTTCTTCAGGAAAGGCCTGTCGTTAACAGAACATCAGACACACGAATTAATGGTTGTGTGTAATACTGGAACTGAACAAAGACATCACAATTGTTTTAAGAAAATATTCCTCACATAAAATGAGAATAGACTCGACCAAGATTTTTTTTCATAATGCAAGTATGCTTTACAAATTACAATTGACTCGGGATCAAGATTTTTTTGATAATGCAAGTATGATCAACAACTGACACGGCAAATTTCAAATGATACCGCTGACAAATTATATTACTACATCCAATATGCCGGTGCACTTACAACACTAACCGCCAGACACCTCTTATTGTGAGACGAACATTGTCCGGGTGATCCCAGAAACCCAGACTTCCCGGGAATTGCCCGATTGCAAGAATAATGACTAATCTCCGCCGGTATACATTGAAAATAGGGGAAATAACAGTTTCATGTCAAGAGTGTAGGTCATATTGCAATCAGCACTATATACTTAGCCATCTAAAATAATAAAGATCATCTGTGTTTCAACTTTCAAGCACTAGCAGTTGGAAATGAAGTGTGCCAAAACCAAATCTCCACTGCAGACAAAAATCACCACAAAATGTCATGCAGAAAATGCCATGGAGTCGAGAGATGCTTTAAAAAGGTCAGGCAGCAAAGCACCATACCATTTCAAGGATGGACGACAAAGTGCACATTCACCTATATGCTAGAGGAACATGATTTCAGCGAAACAAGATTTTGTTGTTTCTTACCATTTCATATGTGCATTTATATATGACATGTGACTGTAGAAATAATTGAAGAACTTCAGGTAATCACAATGAATATGGACTAATCATAGTAAACCAATCTTGCAACCACCGAAACGAACACCACAACAACAAAGACAATCATAATTATGATAAAGTTGTCAAACATTGTGATTTAGAAATGCATACCTGGACGCCAATTTTTTTAATTGAGGATTCCTCTGAGAATGGTTGCAACATCTTAACACCAGGTGGCAGCTTTGTATCAAACATTGTTTGTGCCAGTCTCAACATTTCTTTCTGCTCATCTTCACAGTTGCTTACGGTATGAATACCAAGGTTCCTACGTTCGTGGAAGATACATTTAATACATTTTATTATCTTTTCAATCATAATCTATGCAATGATCACTGTACACTTCTTTCATTTACGGTGTTTAGCTAGTTATATGAAAGTACTTAAACAGGGACATGGACGATTGTTCATCTCATGTAGAAGTTTACAAACCAAAAATTCACGCAAAGAGGTTTCAGGCGGGGACAAGATCCATAAATTTTCAGGCATTTTTCTGAGTGGGAAATTTGAGTTAGTCTCGAACCTAACTGGAATTTTGATCGGGACCTAGCAAGAACATTCCTCGCTTCTTTTTATAGCTGAGGAAGGCCAGGGCTCAGAAAGGACAGGTTATACGAAAATCCCAGCCTGCATGAATATCCAATCAAGCTCACCGGGATTCACGGGCATGAAATCCACCACTAGTGCCATTTAAGTGACAGTAGATAGCTTTGATTTACTCTTGATCCAAATAATTCTTTGCGAAATACATCTGGGTGTTAAAACTTAAAAAAGGTAATGCTTTTCAACAGGGTGGTAATATACTCAACCATCTAGTTAACGAAAAAGGGAAGCATCAGAGCGTAATATCGCATGACCTCATGTTACTATATAGGAAATATGATGCATCACCTGTAACTTTCAGATGCTTTTAATGGATCATTATCTGCAATAGCAAGCATGAGACTGGCAAATCCTAGCCTTAATGCTTCAGGTAGATCCTTCACTTGCCCATAATCAAGTAATGCAACCTGATTTAATTAGATAAACAAAAGTTATGTTAGATTTAAAAAAAAACAAAACACGTGTGACTACACATTGAGATATATAATTTGCAAAAACTACTACCTCAGAACCTTTACAAATCAATATATTTCCAGGATGCGGATCTGCATGAAAGAAACCGCTCTTCAGTATCATTTGTCCATAAGAAAGAGTCAGACTTTCCAGGATGTTCCTGCATTTTGAAATTATTTATCAGAACTGGAACTTCCATTGTCTTTAATTTTTCTTTCGACTTTCTTTAAAGCATTGCCATACCGATATTGACGAATAGATGTGTACATTAGTTCATTTTTCATTGCTAATATTATTGACTATTTGACTTAATCCAAAAACCGCTCAAAACAGACATCTTTACTTTGTTTTTTGCCAAAATGAAAATTATGGTTCTGTGGTTGGATATAAGTAGATCTATTTTGGCATCACATCTTTGATTTAGAAAAGATATCGAGAAACAACCCTAATTTTAAGGGTTTTAAAATAAAACACAACACTTCAGTTTCCTATGTTTTTCAGCAGCTATCAGGCCGGTAACCATAGCCACGTGCTATTTGGTCATATTCTAGACATCAAGTCGGGCAGATTGGTAGGTCATGGGCCGGACGCGCCCTCTAGCTCTTGCCACATTTGTATCTACGTTCTCTTTCTCCCATCAGCGTTGTCAGAGAGATTTCTGGCTTTTGAATCTTTCTTCCACTTCATCCTTTGACAGAAACCTGGTCTTTGGATTCCTCTTTCCGGGGCAAACAGTTTGGAAAGCTATTTCAGTTATCAGGTCTTCAATTATCTCATAGTTCTCTAGATCTTATAGAGTAATGATATACCCTCCGTCCCACAATATAATGGCACTTTTTCGCACCGGTTTTATAGGATTGAGATTTTTTATAATAAAATTACTCCCTCCGCCCAATGGCTTATTTCAGTTTTCTTTTCGCACATTTGTTTTGGGATCCATAATAAACTAGCAATGTATACTGTCATTTTTTCAAAACAGAAATGGTAGCCAGTAATAAAACCTAAGAAATGGAAAAGGAAAACATAAAGAAAAACAATGGGACTGGGAGAGTAATCAATGTGGTAAGTTGGAGTTAATTATGAGAACGAAGGAACGGGTTTTCTATTGTCAGTCAAGGTGTTGCTCTGAGTCTGACTAACGTCAGTCATAGTGTCGATAAGCGCCATGTGGCGTCGCTCTCTATAGCCCTAACCTGCAACTTGTTTCCTTTTCTAGAATTTACAACTTTCAATTCTAGTATAAAAATTAATTTTATAATATTTTATTCCTAAATTTCGCTGAACCAGGTAATAATTAATTAATACTCGTCCATTCTACGGAGACTTAATTAAATTAAAGATATATAATAAGCAGGAAAACTTGCGTAAGATTATTCAATTGAGTCCAGATTTAGGGACCAATTTGAAAATTTTCAATAAATAACTTGCAAATATACAATCCATGCTGCTTACAACTTCTTAAATCTACCACATGTATTCCATCTTTTTTTTCCTGTTTTCGTAATCTGAATTTATAAAAATATGCTTATCCAAAAATAATTCCGTCTTCACCATAATAATCTCATCGTTAATATATACGATTTGACATCCATAATGAATATGTTTCGATAAATTTTTATTTTTAAATAATAGTCGAAAATTACATACGTTTATCAAATTCTTATTACGAAAATAATTTATTATATAATATTACGCTTATCCAAAAATATTTCAGATTTCGCTAAAATAATCTCTTTGTTAATATGTACGATTTGACACTAAGAATGAATATGTTTCGATAATTTTTTATTATTAATAAGACTTTTTCTTGGTTTAGACCACCTATAGGAAAGACCACAAAAAGACCACATTCTAATTTAATTGAAATTTCCGCGGATCCGGGTCGGGTCACATCGAATCCGGGTATATAAACCTCAATCCACATCTAATCTCCCCATTTTCTCATTTCCCAATTATCTCTTCCTCACTCACGACCCAGACACCACGGTCACGCCTCTCACCGCGCCCTCTCCTCACCGATCTCCGATCTCGCCACCCCCTATGGCCACCGTCGTTCGTCGTCATCCTCACAGATCTCACTCTGGCCACCGCCTAAAACCACTCGAGATCTCCTCTGGCCACCGTCGTTCGTCGTCGTCCTCACTCGAGATCTCCTCACGGATCTCGCTCTGGCCACCGCCTAAAACCACTCGAGATCTCCCCCGACCACCGTCGTTCGTCGTCCTCCTCACGGATCTCGCTCTGGCCACCGCACGGATCTCCTCTGCGTTGCCACCTCTAGATCGATCTCACCGCACAGCTCTCGCGGATCTCGCTCCTCTGCTGCGCTGCTTTCCTCCTTCTGCTTCCTCGCTCGCTCTGTTACGAACGGATCTCTGCTTACCTCGCTCGGTCGTAGCCGTGAAGTCAATCGGATCAGAGGTACTTGATTTGACTCGATTAGATCCTGCTATTATGTGGAATGACATTGTTAGCACTTTAATTTTTGATTTGTTCATTTTGAAAAGGCTTAAGGTTTTATGTGTGGCATAAGGTTTTATGTTTGGCATAGTTGATGTACAAATGTTTTGATTAATTGAGGTTCTGTTTTGGTAGTTTGTTTTTGTTAAGATTTTATTTCGGTATTGCTAATGTTTTGTGTTTTTTGGCATAAGGTTTTATGTTCTAGTGGTTAAAGGTTGTGTGATGGAGCACTGGTTTAGTTATTTAAGGTTTTTTGTTTTGTAACCTCAGGTTTTGTGATCTATGGGGTAAGGTTTTGTCTTCTGGTGGTTAAGGTTTTGTTGATGGAGCACATGTTGCTTCTTTTACGCAATTTAAGAAAATTATGTTTTTATGGTTATTTATGGACTAAAATTTTGTATTTTGTTACCTAAGGTTTTGTGTTTTGTGGGATAAGGTTTT
>JAYMSL010002366.1:0-14470 GCA_036897195.1 Plantago coronopus | reverse complement strand
CTGTACCCTTGTGATCACTGGTGCCCTAGGTGTTGGATCATTTGAGATGTACCATCTCTCGCCTCGCATCTCCATCATCCCAGTTCTCTGAGCACCACGGACTGTGGATCGAAGAAGTCGCCTAAGCCGAGCATCGTTGAATGAGCTTAATAAAGAGTGATTAATTCATCGTTGAATTAACTGGGTATGTAGATGAGAGAGAAATTAATAAATTATTGGAATAGTATCCGTGACCTGGTCATGGATAAACATAGTCTTACTATATTCGTCATATTGAACCGTGGTCATAAAACGGGTCATGCACATCTAATTTGAGTCATTGCATAAGGCTCTATTCTTTCCAGCTGAAGATTTCAAAACTGAAATGAATGGATTTGAAGTAAAGTATAAATTTGAATTAACCAAATCTATATTGATCTGAACTGAACTGAACGAATCTAATTAAATACGATTCATTTAGAATCAAATTGGATCTCCGGTCATGTTGGGATTATTGGACCCGAAAAGCCCAGTTATATATGAAACGAAGAGTGACCCAATTGAACAGGAATCCAAAAACATTCATCTTCAGCTAATTTATTCATTCATCTTCTCCAAAAACAATGTCGGCTTAGCAACCACAAAAATCCTGCAATTTCGTTTTCAATTAATCATTTCTTCTTCTTCTTCAGCTAATTTATTCATGTTCTTCAATCTCGTGAATCGAATTTAATGCTCAGTGGAAAAGCCCCAATTTCACCATCTCCGAGCAGCATCCAACTCAATTTCTGCTCATTCAACCATTTCCATTGCAGATACAGATACTCACACCTTCAATCCCACAGTTATGTGGAGAAACATCGGTAAACATCTCGTATCCAAAACGTTATCTCGCAAGTCGCATTTGTACGGATTTTCGCAGGATTCAGTGGTTTTGAACAGTTGGAAGCTCAGGCCTATAACTGAGGTTGCTGCACGTTGTCACATCCAGTTTCGTGAATTAGGTTTTTACGGTTTTTCAGCTAGGGACGAGGTTGAGGTGAGGAAGGGGAGGAGGAGTCACGAGAGTTTCAATTTGTTGTGGGCGAAAAGCTATGCGAGTGTAGCGGAGGCGGTGGATGTGGGGGAGGAGAGTAGTGATGGTAGTGATGGACCGAGTGGTTCCGGTTTGAATCGAGGAGGGGGTGTGTTTGTTAATAGGGAGATAGAGGAAAGGAGGAGGTGGACAACGCGGAGTTCTAAGTACTGGAAATTGAGGAAGAGGCAGGTGAAGATTGAGACGGAGGCATGGGAACAGGCGGCGAATGAGTATATGGAGCTATTGGATAATATGTGTCAGCAGAAGCTGGCGCCGAATTTGCCGTTTATGAAGTCCTTGTTTTTGGGATGGTTTGAGCCTTTGAAGGATAAGATTGAGAGGGAGCAGGAGGATATTAGAGCTGGGAAGAATGTAAGGCAGTATGCGCCATATTTTGATCATCTGCCTGCTGAGAAGATGGCAGTTATTGCTATGCATAAGTTGATGGGACAGTTGATGTCTGCGAGCGAGCTTGGGTATGCACGAGTGGTGAGTGCTGCTTGCAATATAGGGGAGGCTGTCGAACATGAGGTTGGTAGTCAAGGCATTCTGTTTGTTACTTTGTCAAAATTAGTTGCGTATCTTTAGGTTTTCTCTTTCTTTCGTTCTTTCTGTTTCTTTTTGTCTATTTGACAAGATGTTTGGAATTTGATTAGAACAAAATTAAGATGGCTATGTCAAGATTATGTTCTTCTTTTTCAGTTCAATAATAATGACGTATAGGAAGGTGAGTATCGTATGCTATGGTTAGAGGTGTATCTTTTCACTTATTGGTCAGTAGCTGGAGCGGGAACTTTTCTTGTGTTATTGAAAGTGAGCGCACTTGACAAATTTGGTGCTTTTGCATCATGCTAGAATATCAAGATAATAGTATGCATGAGTTTCTTTACGTGATGCTGTGGCAATGACAGCTTTATTCTAAAAAGCACATAAGCATGTCACAACAATTATGGTCAATTTTAGCACATTGAGAATAAATTATATCCTTCGTCGCCATTGGAAATAGTATGTGTCTTATCGAACATGATTACAGAACATCCCTGCCACAGTGTCTATCCTGATGTGTGGCAGGAAATGGTGTATCTTTAAGCAAATACGAACACAGATTTACGACCTATGTCTTGGGCTGCATGTAGATGGTAGATGCTTCTGCATTTTTTCTTGGTAAACAGAAAACACTGTCATGTCAACTCTAACATCATTTCTGGTAACCTTGATTTTCATGAATGTTCAGTACATTGGAATGATGGCAAATTTTATCTTACACTCTCTTTCTCTTATTTACAACCAGGCGAGGATACACAAATTCTTAGAGGATACAAAGAAGAAGAAGAAAGCGATGAAGAAAAAGAAAAAGGCGGGAAAAAATAGTAAGGAAGAAGAAAAAGAAGAGCAAGAGGAAGAATTGCCTGAACCTAACCTAGAAAAAGAAATGTTGCACCGTAGAGTTACTAAATTGATGAAAAGGAGTAAGATTCGAGCAGTAAGAGCAATAGTAGATAAAGAAACTGAACTCCAGCCATGGGGGCTAGAGGCTAGAGCAAAGGTCTGAAGTCTGAACTAAAACTTACTGGTCATTGCATTATAGCACAGGAAGTCTAATGATCTAAAGTAGTTGTAATTTTCAGGTAGGAAGCCATCTCATTGAATTGATTCTAGAGACTGCATATATACAGGTGCCAGAAGATCAGCGAACAGATAATCTTGATATTCGGCCTGCATTCGTACACGCTTCCAAAGTTTCGACCCAAGGAGGAAGGAGGTATAGTACCCTGCGCCATATTTACAATCCTTTAATTTGTTCATGCATAATGCAATATTTACAAACTTCTCTCTGGCAGGGGCAGAAGATTTGGAGTTATCCAATGTGATCCACTTGTTCGGAAAGGCCTTGAGTCAAGTGTAAGTTTGTGATCATTGCTTTAATTATTCTTTATAGTATTAAAACTAGGCAGAAAGATCTAGTGTCTGGATACTAAATCAGCTTTTGAATATGAGGGCTGAAACCATGGGACACATGGACAGGCTCCTTATAACTTCGTCGACTTACTGTACTTGTTTGCTTTATTAATCTCATTCACATTGATTATTTGATTGCTTACCCAAATTCATCCGTATTGTTCCATAATGGAAAGTCTAAGGAGCAGCTAGTTGATCCGCATCTTACCAGTGCAGAACGTTTTTCCTAAGTAACATTCCATTAAAAAGAAATTAAAAAAATGGAATCTAATAGTTGCCATATTTTCACAGGCCAAGTTCATGGTCATGCCTTATATGCCGATGTTAGTGCCTCCAGTCAAGTGGACAGGGTATGAATAAACTTGCGTTCTTTGTTCTTTCTCTTTTTCCTTTTTCTTGGATATTTTCTTTTTGCTATCTTCAGCTTCAATGATTAGGGTAGGTTTGCATCTAGTATTTTCTTTGACTAGTTTATCAAAGATCGCATGGACTCTCTTTGACTAGTTTACACTAGATTGGCATGTGAACTTCTAATTCTACAAGACTACAATGGAAGCCTAAACCGAATCCTCAACTCTTCCTCGAAAGAAAATTCCACTGTAACTAGATTTCACAAGGCCTGATTGCATCTGCATCCTGATTGGCTTAAGTTCAAGTTAATTTAGACTCTGACTTGGGAGAACGCACCCAGCATGAGTTAAAGAAATGTTCCTAACACACTTCTGGTTGTTTCGGTTGGAAATTTATTGCCTAGACTAGTTCCACAAGTTATTATAGACGTTGTGGTCAGGAATAAATCACATTTAGTGGGGCCCACACTTGCATGTATAGGAATAGGAGGAAAATGCTCAACCACTTCTTGGAAATTAAATGATAAACCTGGACGAAGCAATTTTCTATTTGGTAAGCAATAGTTTATTGGGACCCTCTGAGTTTTCAAACTTAGAAAGAATTTCCCAAAAGGAACACTTTTGGTTGTTTCAGAAGCATATATAATTGTCACTCTTAAACTTAAAAAAGATATACAGTGTACAATTGCAGCATGAAAAATATCCTGAGCTGCCTCTATCAGCTTAGCTGCACCCTAGATATTTGTTGGCATCAAGCTAAATAGAATAAAAAATGAACATCTATTTTCCTTTCCTTTTCTTTTCTTTTCTTTTATTTCCGTATTTCACTAAACTGAGTGCTCTACTCTGACAAGTGTTGTTCGTTACGGATGTTCATTTTGTAGCTACAACAGGGGTGCATATTTACATTTGTCGTCACGTGTTATGCGCACACATGGGTCTAAACAACAACGTCAGGCAATTTTCAAGGCCCCCAGGGAACAGTTGGAACAAGTTTATGAGGTTTGTATTGTGTGAACTCTCTTATTATTTAAAGGGTAAATGTGGATACTGATGTCACAAGTTCAATTGAATCTCTTCTTCTAGGCACTTCATACTCTTGGACGTACTAGATGGAGGGTTAATAAGAGAGTTCTTGGCATCATTGAGCAAATATGGGCTAATGGAGGCTGTCTGGGAGATATGGTAGATCGCACTGATGTATGTTAATATCTCTCGATGTATCGTTTCCTGGTTTCACTTTTGATGTTTTGGATCAATAGATCAGATGCATGATATCTCTGAACTTCCCTTTCTGCACAGATACCTCTGCCACAGAAGCCAGATACGGAAGATGAATCGCTGCTGACGAAATGGAAGTATGAAGTTCAAGCTATCAGAAAAGAAAACCGTGAGAGACATTCACAACGTTGTGATACAGAGCTTAAACTTTCTGTAATATCCTGTTTTCCCTGTATAAACCCTCTTGATTCATCATTATGTACGTAGCGAATTCATTTGTCTTCATTGTTTTAGGTTGCACGGAAAATGGAAGATGAGGAAGGTTTCTTTTACCCACACAACCTTGATTTTCGTGGGCGTGCATACCCAATGCATCCCCACTTGAACCATCTTGGTTCTGACTTTTGTCGGGGAATACTAGAGTTTGCAGAGGGACGACCTCTTGGTAAATCAGGGTTACACTGGCTGAAGATACATTTGGCAAATGTATTTGCCAACGGCGTGGACAAATTATCTCATGACGGGCGAGTAGCTTTTGCCGAGAATCACCTGGATGATATTTTTGATTCAGCTGACCGACCCCTTGAAGGAAAGCGGTGGTGGTTGGGTGCGGAAGATCCCTTTCAATGTTTGGCAACTTGCATAAATCTCTCTGAGGCACTGAGGAGTCGGTCTCCGGAGGAAACAATCTCACACGTACCAGTACACCAGGTATCACTATCTAAAGCAGCAGATACTGTTGGTATATTTTCCTCATTCCAAAACTGCATTATTCATATTCATACCTATGTATTTGGCTCATGAATTTTTAGGATGGTTCTTGCAATGGCTTACAGCACTATGCCGCCCTTGGTAGAGATAAGGTGATGCTTGCTTCCATATTTGGTGAATATAAGGTTTTTATGATTTTGCTATAGCTGAATAGAAGCTAGTTGGCAGTTTTCGTGATAAATAGTTGAGAATATAACTTGATTGGACATTCGTGTCATGAATCATTCATAAGCAGTCATGTCTAATATCTGATATTTGCGAAAGTATTCAACATCACTAAGCTACTTTTTTTGCTCTTCAATTTTGTATGTACTATCATTGCTTACCACATATTTTTCTGATTGGATCTTATTGATATCATCATTTCAGTTGGGTGCAATAGCTGTTAACTTGGTGGCTGGAGAAAAACCTGCTGATGTTTACTCTGGCATAGCTTCAAGGTACCTGCTCTTTTTCATCATTGAGAAAAACCTGCTGATTTCTAATGTCCTGTGCCATGGACTAACAACAACACTCTAGTTATATATGAAAAAACTGTTGGAAAAGACTTCCATTTTTCTTTTGAAGTCGCCCTCCTGAAATTTTGATTGTTTGTTCCATGAGGCCTTCAAGAATAAAGCATTTCTCCATGCAGGGTTCTCGAGATAATGAAATTGGATGCTGAAAAGGATCCTTCAGTATATGAAGAGGCATCGCGTGCAAGATTACTGGTTAATCAGGTCTGATTTTATTAGTTTTAGTTCATCTTCTCTTTACATACTCCTCTATTATACTTACATGTACATTTTATTTTATGCAGCCTTGCTAGCTTTTTTATATTTGCTGTACTTTTAATGATGTTCAGGTGGATCGGAAGTTAGTTAAGCAGACAGTTATGACATCAGTATATGGTGTAACTTATATTGGTGCTCGGGATCAAATAAAGCGAAGACTGAAGGAGCGTGGCACTATTGTGGACGATTCCGAGCTCTTTGGTGCAGCTTGTTATGCTGCAAGAGTATGACTCAGCATCACACCTGGAACTTTAGCTTGAAGCAATAATTTGTTTGTGCTGGAGTTGCATTACGTTACCGTTTTAGTTATTTTTAAACACAACTAAAGTTCTTTTGTAGAGTCATAAAACATCTTTTTACCATAGCTTTTAACCAGGTTAATACATCATTCTTGGATCGGTGTGTAATGCACATCACATGCAAGTCCTCATCTCAGTTCCTGCATGACGTAGTTAAGTTTATCTACTTCATGGATAGTAAGCTTCTGTTTTTTGATCCTTGACAGATTACATTAAATGCACTAGAGCAAATGTTTGAAGCTGCTCGGAGCATCATGAAATGGCTTGGTGATTGTGCAAAGGTGGGTATTCTAATATTCAGCTCCAGTGTAAGAGAATATATATACTTCCTCCGCCCCGCCCGAAACTTACCATTTTTCCATTTTGGGGTCCCATTTAAAGCTTCTCATTTCCATTTTTATACATACTACTTCCACTAACAACAGTAAATATATTCAAATGTAATATACCCACTTACTTTTCAAACCCACTACCAATAAATATATAAACTTTTCGAACCCACTACCAATATTTTACTTAAAATTAATGCTCCCTTATTTGGTTGACCGAAGTCAAATGAGAAGCTTCGGGCGGGCGGGACGGAGGAAGTATAAGACTTGGTTAAGTATTCACCTCTATGAACCTTATGATTACAGTTCACACCTAAGAAGTATGAAATTGTTCTGTGAGAATTTTAGAATTATGTGTAAATCAAAGTTCCAATGTGCATAATGGATGTGAACAATATTCAAGGCTTATTTGGCCATCTGTAGCTGGTTTTTAATTTTTTATACAACTCTGTTCTAACTTCCTATATAACAATTGGAGGAAAATGTGTACTGATTTGATATAGAATGTGCACTCATTTTAGCTGAACATTACTTTAATTGAATCTTCAGTTGATTACATCAGAAAATCAGCCAGTTCGGTGGACAACTCCCCTTGGAATACCGGTGGTTCAGCCATACCGTAAATCTGGATCCCATCAAGTATGTTTAATTTAAAATGCTGTTCATCCTTCCCAAAATATTTGGAACACCCATTTAACATGTTGTCGTTGCAACGTGACAATGCAATAAGATATCTCATTGTGTGTATACTCTTTGGTTTTCATTTCAGATTAATACTTCTCTTCAGGTCCTGACTTTAAAGCACGACTCCGAAAAGGTCATTTGCAACTTTCCTTATGCTCTCTAGCAGTAGGTTACTTGAAGTTGACAAACATATTTTTACTTCTTTTTCTTTTTTTTCTTTTTTTTTTTGTAACAATGCTATTTTAACCAAGATTAGTTTAACCATTTAATTCATATCTATTATACTCTCACATTTATAATGAATTCAAATAAGCACAAGAAATCTGTGTATAACCAAGATTAGTTTAACCATTTAATTCATTTCTATTTGCTTGCTAATGTCAAATCTAACTTTATGATTTCATTGCAGGTAATGGCTAGAAGGCAGCAAACTGCTTTTGCACCAAATTTTGTTCACTCACTTGACGGTTCACATATGATGATGACTGCAATAGCCTGCCATAAGGCGGGCTTGAATTTTGCAGGTTCACCTCAGATCTTTGCATGTATCAAACGTTTCACCTGCCTTCCGTGCTGTAATTGATTCATTAGTCTTTTCTGGTTTCTACAGGAGTTCATGATTCATACTGGACTCATGCATGTGATGTTGATCAAATGAACAGCATTTTAAGAGAGAAATTTGTCGAACTCTATAATGAGCCTATTCTAGAGAATGTAAGTACGGTGAATCTTACCCCACCAGTTTATATGCTTATTTGGTTTTTTTCATTCGTGGTATCCGATGCCAAAAGGATTATCACTGATAAGTGATCAATCAAAGTTTATTTTTCTTGAGTAAACACTTCGTCCCTGTTGCAAATGTTCTAGTATGTTTTTCCCCTGACCGAAAAAGATATCAAAATTCAAATGTCTGACAGTAGTTGTTTCTGAACAGTTGCTGCAGGACTTTGAAAAATCATTCCCTGAATTAATTTTCCCTTCGTTGCCTGGTCGTGGGGATTTAGACTTGAGAGATGTACTGCAGTCTCCCTATTTCTTTAACTAACTGGGGAAAAGATGTTGAAAACAACATTCTATTTGCACTCCTTTATCGTGCGTCCATTTCCCAAGATGGCAAAGTCCAGCATCAGGTTCCGTGTACATACCAGAAAGCTTTATGATGCATCATCACCATTCATCCCGTTGATTCATTTCCTGTACAGTAAAAGCTTCTAATAGGTTATATGCAAGTATTTATTTGGACAAGAAATAGCTAGTAAAGCTTCTCTTAATATGGAGTTTAGATTTTGCATATTAGCTTTTGTTAAGTTATGAAGAGCCAAAAAGGTCTCGACGGCCAATGTTGTTCGCATATGCGTTCGTAGTGCAAGAATTATGTTGTAGAATGTTGTATACTAGCTGCGTAGAGTTATACAAAAAGTTTTGGTTTTTTTTACAGAGCTTAGCAGTTATGTAAATCTTTCCCCATTGTAATAACACGTTCGGCTCATTATTGTACTTGAAATGTTCTCTCGGGTGAACAGTTGATACTGTTCGTTCATGTTAACATAATAATGAATAATAATTGTCGCATGGGTTTTAAGTATATAAATTGTTTTTGTCTCCTCTGTTTTTTGTTTTTCCTTTTCAAACTTCAACATTATATAAACTCAACTGAATGTGCAGTACATTTTTTGTAGTGATATGATCAAATAGTAAAAGATGTACTAAGATAAATGACCTAGTGTATAAAAATTGATTGAAATTGAAAAAAAATAAATATTAATTGTTGGGAAAGTCCACTTATAAGTAGTCTTTTCGGAAAGTTCACTCAATATTGTTGATGTTAATGCTAAAATTGATTGAATAGTTGATAATTTATAAATAGTTGATGTTAGTGATAAAATAAGTGATGTGTAATGTAAATAGTTTATTATTTCATAATAAAATAGTTGATGTTTAATATAAATAGTCGATATTTCATGGTAAACCGTTGATGAATTGCAAAATAGTTGATGTTTATTGAAAAATAGTTGATGTTTGTTGTAAATAATTGATGTTTGTTGTAAATAATTGATGTTTATGTTAAAATAGGCGATGTTATATTATAAATGGATGATGCTTTTAAGTTGACTTTTTAAAAAGACCACATTATAGTGGACTCTCCCAATTATTTCTCTTGGAGGTAGTGGTGGGAAATACGGATTTTTTCTATATAAATGATACTTTAAACGTCAATAGGTAGGTTTGAAAACACCCATACACATCTTTAGCTTTAATTTTGGCACTGATCAAGAACTGTTTCGACGTGGTAAATACGACGAGCTAATCTAGTACGAATCCGTTTCTAGCTCTTGTAATTTTAGACTCAAATCAACTGTCCAGCTCTAGTTACTCAAATTTGCATAGTTTTATTTTGCTAATTTTTTTTTTTAAGAGGCAAATCTATTCTAATCCTACTCCTACTCCTACATACTAACCCAATACCAACCTTATACCCACACCAATACCAACCTTATATCACCAAAATAAACCCCACCTCCGGGAATCGAACCCGGGACCTTTATTTTGCTAATGTTAACTTCTAATACTAAAAAAGTGTTTATTTTTATGTAATTTATGTCCTAATCACATTATATGCTCCATCAGTTCCAAACAAGAAGGTCATCTTCACTCGTTTAACTTCAATTATTAGTGGATATATTTAATGGGACCAAAAAGAGACGTAAATGAACTCACAAAGTGAGTTTGCCATGGCTAATGATCCAGGGCCACATTTTGATATTTGACTAATAACTATATAAATTGACCATACTTTTAAAAAACAAAGAAATTTAAAGTTTATTCATTACTTTTTAGTTGAAATTAGATTACTTAAAATTTATATCTTAAATTAATTTAGTGTAAATAATTTAACTTCAGATTAGAGATTTTCAATCAGTTACGGATCGAAGTTCTCAAGTTCATATCATTACCAGTTTACCACTCGACTCTTGTACCTCCTCGCCTGATATTCTAAAATCGAAAAGTGAATCGTAACGACGTGCAGTAAATAAATGAAAACAATAAATACAACATACTTAATTACATGGGTAAATCAGATGTCATCATTAAATCTTCAGAGAGTGGATATGGATCGATATTACACTGTACAACACATTAAACTCGAACGGATATATTTTACTGGAAAGGAAAAGGGATTCATATCCGAGCAACTACTTACCTTCCTTATGCCTCGAACATAGTCCAGAAGAGTCCTTATCCATTTGCATAATCTATGTTAATCATTAATCAACATGTTTAACTTAATTACATGAAATCTTTCGAATTATGATTAATTGCAATTATTATCGAATCATTTACAGTCAAAGATTGTACAAGGATCTGTGTAGAAAAAGGTATTAAAAGAAGAAGCCAAAACAGTTTATAAAACCAGCTCATTGGACCAGCAAGGATCAACCTGACTTTCAATTTTTTGCATCAGTATCAGTAAGCAGATACAGAGAACAAAAAAGAACCCATTAATCTTATCCTCTTGGGATTTCAAAAGTTGGATTAGAATCAACAACTTTTTGTATCACTATATATAGCCCTGATTCTGTGTAGTTCAGTTCACTGTTTTCTGTTTTCTGTTGCCTGTAGAGAGTTTAGTGTACAAATATGAATTCAATGGCTTGCTTCTTGTTTCTGTTCATAAGTTCAACAATCTGTTGTGCTTTTGCTGGTCATGATTCAAATAGGCGATTTCTGCTCGGAAACGGGCTTGGTTCTACCCCTCCAATGGGGTAAGACAATCTTTTCTTGTTTCTGTTTTAGAATTTTATCTTACTTTCTTGATGTGTTCTTCGAAAATGTCATGATGCGTGGCATGGGAAAATACTGATGTTTAGGCCATGAATCGAATAACACTGTTCTTGTATGTTTGTCAGATGGAATAGTTGGAACCACTTCAACTGTAGTATTGATGAGGAAATGATCAGGGAAACAGGTGAATTCTTGTTTGTGATTTTTCCCCCTCGTTCTTGCTGTAATGTGGATTGTGATTTCTTTTTACTTTCGTGTTTCGGCATTGTTATTTGAAATTGTATGCCCTGCTTGTTTGTGTGTTTTGTCAGCTGATGCTATTGTTTCAACTGGTCTTTCTAAGCTTGGATACAAGTATGTTAACATCGGTATGTCTCTTCCCTGAAGACACTTTGCTCTACCTTCTTCATTTCCGAAATAATTCCTCGATTATGCATAGAATATACATTAAACATGTAATCTGCCTGAGGCATTCTATTGTTGTTCTTCCAGATGATTGCTGGGCTGAAATCAATCGTGATGAAAAGGTTGGAAACTCTCTACATTTTCAGTTCTGTTTGGTTTATGAAATCTTGGTGTTCTATTTACCTTTTTTTCTTATCGGAATTGATATACAGGGTGCTCTTGTGCCTAAGAAGTCCACATTTCCTTCTGGCATTAAGGCTTTGGCTGACTATGTTCACAGCAAGGGACTTAAGTTGGGAATATATTCAGATGCAGGGTACGTAACTAGTTGTCCGAAGGCATTTGTGAACAATGTGTGATAAATCTTACATCCTGATTATTGATTAAACACATTCTGTTGTGCAGATATTTCACTTGCAGCAAAAAGATGCCTGGTTCGCTTGGACACGAGGAGATGGATGCTAAAACATTTGCCGAATGGGTAATTGTCTTAGTGTTGATCGTCCTAAACAAGACAAGAAAGAAATAATCTTTATATGTGTCAGTTGACAAAGTTTCCATACATTGCTGCAGGGAATAGATTACTTGAAGTATGATAACTGTAACAACGGTGAAATAAAGCCAACCGTTCGGTATGATTCATGCTATCTCTAACACCAAATGAGTTCACTATCAGTCTCACTGTCTCAGGAAAAGTAGTCCTCATTAAGCTTTATGTTTTGTAGATTTCCTGTGATGACCAGAGCTCTAATGAAGGCCGGTCGCCACATATTCTTCTCACTTTGTGAATGGTAATCATTCTGTCCTAGTAGACTTCAATTTCTTATGCATTTCGTTCATTTTCTAACAATCTGTATACTTGAAACAGGGGAGATATGCATCCGGCTAAGTGGGGTTTCCCTGTAGGAAATAGTTGGAGAACTACGAATGATATTGCTGACAACTGGGAGAGGTGGGAAATCTGGACCTATCTATTAGCACTAGTCTTGAAGTTGTATCCGGGGTTTGTTTTGGTTATAAATTTGACTGATACCATTTCGAATTTTAACACAGCATGGTGTCTAGAGCAGATCAAAATGAGGTTTACGCAGAATTAGCAAGACCGGGTGGCTGGAATGGTTAGTATTGAGCCTACTGACACATACACAGCTTAGTTTTTGAATTTGTTCAATTTGATTAACGGAAACTGAAAACTGTGCGATTATCAGATCCTGACATGCTTGAGGTTGGAAATGGAGGAATGACGAAAGATGAATACATCGTCCATTTCAGTCTATGGGCGATTTCTAAGGTCCTCTCCTCTCCCATATAGCTTGTCATAAAATCTTTATTCATTTAAACAGTCCCCTGAATAGTTTGATGACAGTTTTTTAACATACATTTCGCTTGCTCAGGCTCCCCTACTAATCGGATGTGATGTGAGAAGTATGACTAAAGAGACGACAGATATTATCATGAATAGAGAGGTGATCAAGGTGAACCAAGGTAAGAGAATACATGCTCCTGTTTCTTCTCTCATGTTGGCTTGTTGAGTTACTTACATTATAATTCGTAATCCTGGACAGATAAGCTAGGTGTTCAAGCTAAAAAGGTTCGAATGCAAGGAGATTGGGAGGTAATTATCCTGCATTGCACTATCTCAGCTAGGTTTGGTTGCCTCTTATAGATGAATTGTCCCACCACATGTTGGACCGATACTGCCCAAGTGCGATGGGCGTATTTGTCTTTGAAGTTTGAACTATGACATATATGAATATGATCACCACAATTGTTCTGAACTAGATGAACCAGTGGCAAATCTTAGGCATGTAAAGAGAACTAGAATCTAGACCTATTTATAAATTCGCATTCATATGATGTAACTCAGATTTCATTCGCTTTAACAGGTGTGGGCAGGTCCTCTAACTCAAAACAGAGTGGCACTAGTGCTGCTGAACCGAGGACCTACTCGAGCTTCTGTCTCGGCTCAGTGGGATGATATTGGACTTCCACCTGATACTACTGTCATTGCAAGAGACCTTTGGAAGGTAAACACAATACTTACTGCAAATGCAGTTTCATTGTTCTGCGTATATAGTCTCACATCGACTCCTTGAGGCCTTTGTTAACAAAATTCGTTTATTTTGGCAGCACGAGACACTGAAGCAAAGATTCGTGGCGAATATAACAGCGACACTGGATTCACATGCTTGCAAGATGTACATTTTGAAACCTGTATTCTAAGAACAGTTTGCTAGTTCACTATAAATAATAGAATCAGAAGGTTTGCCATTGTTCCATGAAACCAGTATTGATCAGATCAATCAATAAAATGCATAATGTTCTTGTTTGTTTTGTTGCAAATGCATATATATGCACTGGAAACCGAACAAATTAACTGTCTTTAATTTTTCATCCTCATAGATTGATACTCTATTAAAGTAAATGCCCTGTATTCGGGGCGAACCAATCGAAGTGAAGAAATATTGAGAACAATTACCTGCGTTTGACATGCAAAAGCAGGTATAAAGTAGAGTTCGATCTTTTAGATGCGATGGAATTGTATCACTTTTAACTTCTAAACGAAGGTACGCATACAGCGTGATAACTGAAAACAGAACACGCCATCTGCTAAAGAAACTTTAATTTGTAAGAATGTAAAACAGAGCTATATGGAATGATATATCATTAATAGACAATAGAAGGTACAATTGTTTCTGAATCAAAACACAAGATTATCCAAGTTCAAGGAACAAAAAGGCCAAAAATACTTCAGAAAACATATTTAGAGGATGCCTGCTGGCTTGGAGGCAATGAAACTGATGCACTGCACTTGGCGAACGTTGTCGAATCCGATGAT
>JAYMSL010002365.1:0-14480 GCA_036897195.1 Plantago coronopus | reverse complement strand
CTGGAAGCTTAAGGTACTACTCCTATCCCTTGTTTATTACGTGGGAGTGGATATTGAAAAAAAAACCAGCTTGGAAGTGAGCTAATTGATCAGAAGTTTTGACGTGCACTAGCTGAATATGCTTCAGTGTAGTTAGCTTAACTGTTGCGTCTCGACAAATCTTGTTAATTTTGTTTGAACAAATCAGACGGAGTATATGGACGCTCGAATAAGACCAGTTCTGATTGACCTGAAGCAAAATACCCGTTCACAAGAGCAAAGAAAACAAGAACCATAATTCCGTTACAGATAAATCCTCCTCGACAGATTGTAGGTTCATTGGGTTATGGTGTGCTTGTATGCTACTTAATGGAGAATATGCTTAATAGCCAAACAGCTTCGACTTCAAAATTCACTGAGGATGGCATATGTCTGGCATATGTCGTACATCCTTTGCTACTGATTACAGGCATCGAATGGTGAAGAGTTTTCGACTTCCAGACAGTTTCAAGGACATGAATGCTACTGATTATAGGCATCGGATGGTGAAGAGTTTTCGGCTTCCAGACAGTTTCAAGGACATGAAGTAACTTATCAGGGGCTTTTGGGCATGTTTGAATCTTATGCAGGAGACTGTCTAGTAATTAAGTTTTTAACTGAAGATATGAAACTGAATCATTAGAACTTATGTTTTGAATCGTTTCGACTCATAAACCTATGCTTTTGCTGGTGAATTATAAACTACTAATAGAACAAAATATCTACTGCACATCTTTCATTAAGTTGATAAACTCAGCAACTAATTTATCTATGGATTGGGTGCATGGATTCATTAACAAATACATTACTTCTATGACTTTGATTACTGTATCCTTGAAATATTGCATTGCGTTGATGGAAAAATCTTGCAAGAAAAGAAAGTGAATCATAAGATAAAAAATTTAAAGAAATGATATCAATTATTATCAGAAACAAAATCTTACAAGTGAAATAAGTCAGTCTTAAAAGCAATCTTTTACACAGGACTGCAAATTTTTCTCCATTTGGTAAAAACTTTGTCTTTATTGATTACCAGAACTAAAATCTTGCTAGTGAAATAAGTCTTCGTCAACATTGCCCTATTATGAGCTTTTACAGAGACTAAATCGAGGGAAATCTTGTTTGATATAGTATTAAAATATTCGTATCTGTATTTATTCGATACTATTTTTTCATATAAATACAATTGACCACTCAAAATTTGCATAACACACTGGGAACTGGGATTTCACTGAAGAGGGTCTGGCCTGGTTACTGTTTTGCAGTTTGTGAAAATTGTTCTGACATATCCCTTTAACAGACTTTATTGTCCAGTTGAAAAAAGTGGCCATTTCTTTTTAGCTTCTTTTAATTATTAAGTACAATTCTAGCTTATTTTTCATTTAATTTCTTGCAAGAACCTCCTGTTTCATATCTTCTACAGTTATATATATCTATGGGAAGCTATGAAAATCACACAAATATGAAAATTAAGATTATTCGCTCTTCTGGGAAACCTGAGGACCATGAGCATACATTGCTTTTAGAAGGTGAGTTGAACCACTTCATTTGCTTGTTCTTGTTAAGTAAACTTATGATTGTTTTGTTGATTATGGTTATATGTATCTTGGTGTTGAAAAAGATTTGTAATTGAGATGAGAATTGGACAGGGGAAAAGCTTGAAATGTCAGGTTTTAGTTCAAGGAAGCGCCCCACAGAAGCTGCTGTTCTTGAAATTTCCTCAGGTTTGTACTTTGTAGTAGAATTGCTTCCAGTTTTTATTTTTTTCTGTTTTTTTTTTCCAAGTAAAGTTTGATTTTCTGCATTTTGTACATGTAGATGATGATTATGAAGTGGAAAGGAGCTTAAGTAGAACTGATGACACTATAGGTAACATTTTTGTAGCTAAACATGTGATGTTGATACATATACTCGAAGAAATTGTCCTCTGGTTTGGTCTTTGTAAAAGTACTCTAAGTTTTTCCCCTTTTCTTCCTTTCTGTTTTGGTTTATTTTGTGCATTTTAAATGTAGATGATGATTATCATGAAGTAAGAAAGGGTTCAAATGGGATGATTGCTGACACTGATGGTGAGAATTTCGTATTTAGCATTGATATTAAGGCCCGTTTGTATGTTAAATATGTGATGTGGATCTTTCTCGAAGATACCGGTATATATATCTTGGAGAAGTTTGTAACTATGTTTTGCTAACCAGATGTTCTCTGTCTGTGGAGTCAGGATCTACAACAGACGATTTCATTAGGCCTGCGATGAAGATGAATGACAGCTACAATATTGGTACATACTTTTGGCCCATTTTTTACGCAACTCTGATTCCTTTGATGAAAATGTGATACTATGGTTTGTACTTGTTTTAGTTAAGAAGAGACGTACTATGGGACGACGACCAAGAAGAGATGTACATATGTGGGAATCCTCAAGCTCAGGTGTTCTAACTATTGTAATTGATGTGCAGTTTATAATTCTCTTTTGTCTGAATAATTATTTGACTGAATCATGCTGTGAATGATTTTCCAGTACTTGAGGATGCTAGTTCAGATTTCTTGGACAAAGATGATCGCTTTGGTAATTTTTCGATGAATATGAATCATATGAAGTACGAACTTATAATATGTTTTGATGCACGGTATTGATTTGATTGTGTGCTTGTGTTCAGCTAATGTGGTGGTTCAGAAGCAGCATTGCTATTACCGTAGTAACTTAAAATGTACAGTTAAAATTATACGACGGTTGAATCTGACGGACCAACACCTAGAGGCGATAAAACATACTCCGTTTTGGTTTCTGGTAAAATCAATTATGGAGGAGGATGAGGACATGTTATTACAATCCACCAAGAAACATGAGGATGATATTAGGTTATTGGTGAGAAATTTTGACTGTGAAAATCGAGTGTTCAGGATTGGTGGGACCGTATTAAAGTTGGAGAAACGCGATCTTGAATTAATATTTGGGGTTAGAGATGGTAATAAGGAGGTAAATGTGAGAACAGATATTAAGATTACTCCATGGATGCGTCGTTGTTTCCCGATCTTGCATTTTGAGAAATATACTAAGATGAGTATGCCCAAGTTGAAGAAATTGTATATTTACACTGAGCTTCAGAAGATGTGTGACAATAGCAAAGATGACAAGATTCACGCAGAGGACGTTGCACGTTTAATTCACTGCTATTTGCTTGCATCTCTTTTCATCCCGGATGGTGATGCCTCTATTCCATGGTCGTTGTGTGAATTCCTCGAAGAATTTTCAGAAATATGCACATTTGATTGGTGTGGTCTTGTAATCGATCAGTTGGTAAACCAATTGGTTCGGACTAAGACCATGAAAGTTTCTGGGTGTGCAATGCTATTGCCGGTAAGTCTTAATGATTTGATTTCATCGACTACGAATCTAGTTCATGTTGATACTTGTAAACTGTTTTGTGAATGTAGTACTGGTTATGCGAACACACTGGTGTTATAAAGCCACGTTCTGATGGACTTTTCCCACGTTATCTTCGATGGGACTTGAATGAGCTTCACAAGAAACTATCCAAGAATGGACTAGATGTAATAACTCCAGAACTAGTGAGTTTCCCACTGTTTATTATGTGCTTATGTTAATAAGATGTTCGAATAATCCATCGTTGTGTACAGGACATCAAGACTGTTCTGAAGCAAACATTAATGGAGAAATTTATCATCCCGAAAGAAATGACAGAGGCTAGTTACGGGACTGATACACCGACACAGCCTCCAAATGGTAAGTATATTTGAAAGTGCACAACTGATTATTTGTTTGATGATTCTCGCTTATAATTGGAGGAAACTCCCATTAATTTTTTTTATAACCGATTTCAGATAATGATAATTTCATGAGAACTGCAGCTGGAGATTCTACAACAAAGACAGTAATCCCTGAGATGATCGAATCAGTACCAGAGAGTAATCAGACGACGCTGGGAACTGGTTTAGCAGAAAATGATAATGTAGTTCAACTAAACCTGCCGAAACCAGAGACCTCTCGCAGTGCAAATTGGTCTGATGGTCCACCTTGTAGTCTAGAGCCCGGAATCAAAGAAGTGGTGCGTGTGGAGGGAGATAATGCAATACAAAGTACTAATAAGGTTGAATCTACGAAATACAGTGGGTTTGAAAGTCCATCATGCAGTCTAGAGCGAGGATGCCATCTAAGCCTACGGTACAAAGGAACTGTCCTTAGGGCGAGAGATGATGTATTACCAAGTTCTGAGATGGTTGAATCTACAAAATGCTGCAGTACTCATGAAGAGTTGATGGTGGCCAATGCATTTTTGAAAGACAAACACAAAGATTTGGAAAAAAGCATGAAGCAACTATCAGATGATAAAGTTGTTTTGCATAAGACGATTGAAGATCTGAAGGCAGAGAAGTTAGAGAAGTCACGCGAACTAAATGAAGTTCGGTCAAAACTAATTGAAAAAGAGAAATTGCTGATTAAAGTACAACGCAAGGGGGATGATCTTGAACATTCGTTAACAACTCAAGAAGCAATTAACGTGAAGCGAGAACAGGAACTTGCCGATGTCAGGGAGCAGCTGTTGAAGAGAGAGACTGAGATCCAGTTGTTAACTCAGAGTAAAAACGAAAGAATTAACAAACTAGAGTCAGATGTATCAACTCTTAAGGTAAAAGAGAACTTGCTGATTCAAGTACAACGTGGTAGAGACGATCTTGAAAGTTCGTTGACAGCTGAAAAGGAAATTAACATGAACCAGTCGCGTGAACTTGCCAATGTCAGGGAGCAGTTGTCGAAGAGAAAATCTGAGATCGAGTTGTTAACCCGGAGGGAAAACAAAAAAGTTAACGAACTAGATTCAGAGATATCAACTCTTAAGGATAATTTGAAGAGTGCCCAAGCAAAAGAACGTGCCCTTAAGAAGAAGTATGATGACCTTAGTGATCGTCATGACACATTTCGTGCAAGTGCACATCGTATGCAAGATAAATTTGATGCCGAGAAACAGAAGACAGCTAAGTTTGGATTAAAGGTAACTAAGCTGACACATGCTTGTGAAAATCCGAAGGCATTTGTGGAAGAACCTGGAGAACTTCTCAGCAAAAAAGAATCTATCACCTGCAATTTACAGCGAGAAGGAAATAGAAGGGCTGACAATGCTGACAAGAAAAAGTTAGGAGTTGGTCCATCTGATGCTCAGTACGGTAAATGTAAGTCGAAGTTGACACCAGATGTATATTCACCTGCAGGTTCTGTTGCAAGAGCAGTAAATAAGAGAACAAGAGACGACACAAGTAAAGAGAAACATGTGACCCCAGATTCTGGAAAAGTAATCTATCTTTCAGATGAGGAGGAGGTGCTGCCATTGAAGAAGAAGAGTAAACGTTCATCCTATGAGAGTTTCAATACGGGAGATCAGGTCATCAAATACTTGGAGAACATAACTCCAGGAAGGTAATTGTATAAGCTATGACTACATCTTTTTTTTCTTCCTTCATTGTGTATGAATATATATAAACATGTTTGCTATGCTGGATGTAGTGTGATTTGGATCGGAAAAGGGCCTTTTGCCAAAGTTACAGTTGATGATGTTAAGAAGGTACTCTTAGAAAACGAAAGCTTGACTGGTGGGGTGAGTATTAGAACATATCTTCTCTTATGCTGTAGATTAAATTCATAACTTATACTAGTACAGAAAATCAGCTGATTTTATCTGGATTTTGTGGTTTATAGATAATTGATTCATGGGGTGAGTTATTGATCCAGCACTTGAAGAAGAAACGAACAATGACATCCACGTTCATCTTTACAAGTTGTATTTTGGTATGAATATTAAAATACATTATGCATTCATAACATTAGATATGAAGATGTTATTAATAAGTTGTCCCATTGATATATTATCTGCAGGAGGATCTTGTCAGGCACGGTGAACCATCTACTATTCAAGAGATTGTTGATTCACAGATAAGAAGAGCTGCCAACTCACAGATTCTAATATTACCTGTACTGGATTATGCGAATAGTTGCTGGACATTACTCCAGTATGATGTGAGTTGTTCAACATGGACAATTTTTAACACAATGCAGCCCCGATCTGCAGGTGCTATATCCCACTTCAGGCCATCGTCACTCACCCAACTGGTATGTTTAACGTATGTTGATATTTGTTCGCTAAAACAAAACCTTCTGACTTCACATTGTTCGATTTCAGGTGGAGTACATGGAGAAACGAATGTCAGCTTTGATAGATCTGAAGAACACGTACATACCGCTGGCCAGACCAAACAAAAATGGAAACAAAGTTCCTTTGAAGCATATAATTCGGCCTGAGAGGTCTCTGGATTCTGGTGTGATTGTCTGCCACATTATGGAGACGATTCTGAAGGGAGATCCCATTTCAACGATAAAGACCACCTCGGAATGCATGTACCGTAAATCCACTGCTCATGATTACAGGTTCAGGATGGTGAAAAGTTTTTGCTTTCCAGACCAGATGGAGTAGGAATGAAGCCTAGCTAACTACGTTTTGAACATCCTGACCATCATTATAGGTAGGATCTTATATATCATGTGGGACTCTTAAGGTGAATAATAATAGAATTCATCCCCTTGTGTTCATGTTCTACATCTGACTGAATTACTTCCCTTACGAGCCGAATTGTGATACCTGGCTCAATCCCGGAGCACGTGTGTGATAGAGATAGTGTTGACGTGACATCGGTAAATTGTCACAGCATTTTGTGTTCTAGAGGAGAATTATTATTATTACTATATTATCGAGGGTAGATTTATAAATTCTCATTACTGATTTTAAATTTAGAATATGATACGGTAAACTCTTAGTTTGCGCATTTTCATTTGACACTTTAAGGCTTGGAAACTCTTTGCGTAATGTCATCTTACAATTAAGGCTTGAAAACTCTTGCGCATTTTCATATTACAATTAAACCTCGAAAAACTCTTTGCGCATTTTCATCTTAATTTAAGGCTTGAAAACTCTTTGCGCATTTTATGTTGAGGATGATTACTATCATCAAGCAAGAGAGAAGAGATCAAATAGGAGAACTGCGCATAGACATAGAAAAGCTGTTGTTCTTCATTCCTCGGGTTTTATAAGAACTAAATATTGTTTAAGTTTTAAGTTATTTTTCAGTTATACAGAAATTGTAAGAAATAAGAAAAGAGAAGATAAGAAAAGAGATTAACTACTTTAATTTATCAAAAATATTGTTTTGATGTAATAAGTATTTTGAGGTAGTTCTCTTTTAAGTATAGAGAACTGCTTTAATTGCGAAGTGATGTAATACTAAAACTCTCTTTTAAGAATATAACGAGAATATATACTAAAACATATTAAAGAAGAGATAAAAGATGGCCGGAATTTGAGTTTTGTTTATATATATAGCAAGAGATGTAAATCTTCTATTGTTTAGAAAATAAGAAAGAAAAATAATTTGCATTGGTATCCCAGTGTCCACCTACGTAAGAAGAAAGAAACACTGACATTTTCATTTCTTTATTAATGGTAGTGAACGCATGCATGATTACAAAATATTGATTTTGGCCTTCAATTTCTTCTTGGTTGTAGATCTCAATTCAGGAAACCACTGTTCTTGTTAGTCTGTAAGCTTTTGTTGTTGTGTCTAGCTTGCCAGAGATACATACATAAGGTTGGTTTTTTGTGAGTTTATCAACCATCAAATCTCAGAAGAAGAATGAGTTCCTCTCCCGAAACACCTAAGGAGGATGATCGAACGTTTCTTTTAGAAGGTAAAATCATTGACATCATTTGTTCTTGTTCTTTTCTTTCTGTTATGTTTTTCTGAATGAAAGGGTTACGCTAATAAAATCTGAAACAGGCGAATCCGTCCATTTAATTTGTTTTTGTTTGTTTTGAAAATTCTTTGCGCATTTTCATCTTACAATTAAGGCTTGAAAACTCTTTGCGCATTTCATGTAGATGATGATTACTATCATCCAGCAAGAGAGAAGAGATCGAAGAGGAGAACTGCGCATAGACATAGAAAAGTTGTTGTTCTTGATTCCTTGGGATTTATAAGAACTAAATACTTTTAAGTTTTAAGTTATTTTTTTCATAATATAATTAAGATTTGAAAATTCTTTGCGCATACTCATCTTACAATTAAGGCTTGAAAACTCTTTGCGCTTACTATTAAATGCTTGAACACTTTGCGCGCATTTTCATCTTACTATTAATGCATGCTTGAACACTCTTTGCGCATTTTCATCTTACGATTAATGCTTGAACACTCTTTGCGCATTTTCATCATAAGGTTTGAAAACTCTTTGCGCATTTTCATGTAGATGATGATTTCTATCATCAAATCAAGCAAGAGAGAGGAGATCAAAGAGGAGAAGTGCTCATAGACATAGTAAAGGTAACATTATTACGAAACTCACCCTTACGCAGTTTTCCAGATATTCAGTAGCATGTGTCGAGTGAAGATGGGTCGTTGTGGAAGTCTGAGTTTTGTCAGTTCGTCGCTTTCAGTTCGTCATTTTACGTTGTTAAAGACTATGAAGTTTGTTATGTTATGTTTTAAGACTTGTAATAAGATTATCGAGACTTATGTTGTTTAATTAGTCGCTCTGCTGCTGTACTTTTGGATCCCATTTATTTTCACGTTTTCGCAATTGTACCATTTATATTGGTTATGCAAGGCTTCGTGTTGGTTTGAGTCCATCTCGCGATACAAGGCCGGTCGCGCCAATGAAATTGGTTTTGGGGCGTGACAAAAGTGTGAAACAAACATATTTTCTTAAACTCATATGCAGTAAACAGTTCAAAGAAGAGGAACAAGAGGAAAGAAGATGCTGAGATTCTGGACTTTGGAAACATTGGAAACATTGGTAAACATTATTGAAATTGGTGGTTTTTCTACACTTGATTAGTTTGCCTTCTGAATTAGCATGATAATATGATACTATTTGTACTTGTTTTAGCTAAGAAGAAACATACTAGGCGACCGCGTGCACCAAGGAAAGGTGTTAGGGAATGGATTCCTCTTCCAGAAAAACCTGGCAATGATGATCATACATTGCTTTCAGAAGGTACTTCATATGCTGTAGTTGTTGAACAAGTTTATGTTTTAGAATTAACATGGGAATTATACAGGGGAAAAGCTCCATATATCTGGTTTTAGTTCAAGGAAGCGCCTCCGAAAACTTGCTGAACTAGAATCCTCATGTTTGTAAAACAACTTAGTTTTCCCATTTTTCCCTGAAAAGTTTGATTTTCTGCAGTTTATGTATAGTATAATAATCTTCGTGTATTCCAAAATCAAGGATATTTAAGACGACCCCAAGGGAACCTGCATGTGTTGCTGGTATTGCTGCAACAGGAAAGGCGAAGGTTCATGTTTCCACAAGAACATGGACATTCCACAAGGGACAGGGAGACTTCAAAAACTGTATAGTACACCTGAAACACCTTCATATTAGCAATCATAAAGAAGCCCTGGACAAACACCGTTTAAATGGTTATTTAGGAGTATCATGGACAACAGAATCGATGAAAATCTATTGATAAACACAGAAGATTTATTATTGGTCTCGGGAGCTTACGACACCCAAAACAACAGCATCTCTGTTGGCAAGGCAAAAGTTAAACTGGCACAGCAAGACATACGCCTCATATTTGGCATCGTTGATGGCCCGAGGAGTATAAAGCTCTATCATCGGGCACCAGTAACTATGTACTCTTTCCTCCACCGATGCTTCCCATAGCACATGAAGGCTAGAAGCACGCTGAAGAAAAGGGCTATTGGGGCTCAGCTTGATGCATTAAAAGAAGGTGATAGTGCAGACTTTGCAAGGGTTGCAGTTCTGTATATTCTTGTATGTGTATTAAGAACGCACAAAGATATAACTCTCCCTTGGAAGTACACCGAGTATGCTGATGATCTATCACAAATCTGCTAGTATGACTGGAGTTTGAACATACTTGCACACTTGAAAACCAGTCTCCAGAAAGATCAGAAATATCACCCCTCCGGATGCCGGCCTGATGTTCTTCTTTGTAAGTGATGGTAAATTATCTTAGTTTCACTAAATTACACCATTCAAGCCATCACACACTAATCTATGGTTCACCTGCAGTATCTCCTATGTGAGTGCACGCTTCTCATCAAACCATCATTTCCTACTGCATTTCCCGCCGATTCATTAAATGGAATCATATACATTTGCATGAGAGACTTCACGATATTACCAAGTTGAAGGACATTGATGAGGCTTTAGTAAGATTCTCCTTGGTCCAATTTTAGTTTCGCAACTTCTGTCTTAATTTCACCCATTCTCTTGGTAGCTTTAGACGAAAGCAATGGATCCAATCACTGATCGCGAGGAGCGGATGTTGAATGGGCAAGAGGCGGTGGAAGAGACTACGTCGCTGGAAGAATCTGTTAAGCAATCGTCTGATCAGGGGGCTGAATCAGATAATGTGTCAACTGATGGAGAGTATCTTCCTTCTCAACATACAGACAAAGAGGTGCTTGATGTCCAACCATCAGTATCATTCCCTGCTAACATTGAATCAGGACCACGCGTCGTCAGAGATATGGGAAAAGATGATAATCTAGATGAGGAAACCCCGACTGATAACTCCCCTGCTGCTGATGGTGCTGGACCTTCAATGCAAAAGACTACTATGCAAGCCGCTCTAGAATACTTTGAGAGAGCTATTTTGGAGAAGAAGAAGGCCCTGTAACAGGGTAATGAAGAATTGAAGGAACTGTTGAAGCTAAGACAGATGGTTATGGACGATATGGCTGCTTCTCAAGCAGAGGGAGATAGTGGAGATGACCTCAGCTCAGCTAGGTTTTAGGGGGAGATTGTATAAGTACTCTTTATTTCAGTATTTTTTGAAGATATCAAGTTGTAATTCAAGTTGACTAAAGCTTTGTAACTTGGTAATTTTGGTTTAATGAAGAACTCGTCTACTACTTTATTTTTCTGAAAGTCTTATCTGAGTAATCCTAGATACTTGCGAAGAAGTTGACAAAAAAGGAAGATTGTAAGTGTAGGGTTTACAGGGTTACCACAATCCAGTTTGGTGATCCTGCAACCTCGAAGAGTCAACTACACTAATGCCGACTTATGAAGTTTTGAAACTTCTTAATTACGAGAGTTTGATATAAGGAAGGGATTATGAAGACAAGATGTAGTTAGAAGATCTTGTATGACATCAAGAAGTAATTAAAAGGGTTATGTTATATATATTAGGGTTAAGACAACTTGGAGAAATTCTACAAGGAATCATTTTTTGGTAACACAATTAATCCGCGAAGACTCTTGCACAAGCTAAGGCGGCGAAGACATCTATATATATAGGACCTTTATTAGATTTTAATGTGTTGACACAGCGTTTGTAGTCGAGTGGTGCGCTGAGACATTTCTCGATCCCGTCAATGAGTGATTATATCCCCGAAATGGTTGATTATTTCATCTGTATTGAGGTTTGAGAGTATATGGTTCATTATTGAATAAAATATGTTAAATGATTGTAATTGTAAAAATATATATATATAAACAAAATCTACTTTTAATGTGTTTGGATTTATATACTACGAGATATTAAAACATATCTAAGAAGAGATACTGGATGATAAAATAAATTGGATGGTCAAAATTAGTTAATTAGTTACCCAACTACTTTTAATTTTAATGTGTTTGTTACTAGTATTATTGACACACGAGTATGCGTGTGCTCATTTTGTATTTTAAGGGTGAATTATGCATAATTTATCAGTATGTATAGTTTAGTACTTTCATGTTTTCTCAAAGTCAAAATTGGAGAATTGATCAGACTTAATTATTTAGATGTAGTTATCTTTTAAGTATAAAGTGATGGCAAAAATTAATTTTTGGTGTTCTACATAGTTCTCTTCTAAGTATAAAGAGATAGTAAGAAAAGAGGAAATAAGGGAAGAGAAGAGAAGTGAAGAGATAACTACTTTAAAAGTGAAAGTAAGAGAATTGACTAAAATAACTTTTTTGTGTAATAACTTTTGTGTAATAACTGCGTATCTTAAAAAAAAAAAAAAACTACGTATCTTGAGGTAGTTCTTTTTTAATTATAAAGAAATAATAAGAAAAAATAAAATATTTTAATTTTATAGTAAATCAATAAAATAAAGTCATTTAAAAAAAAAGAATATAAGAAAATATATTAATTACTTTAATTTAATTAAAAGTCAAAGTAAATTGTATTGATGTAATTTGAGGTAGTTCTCTTTTATGTATAAAAAAGATGGGTAATAAAATAAAATAGAAGATAATATAATAGATATAATATAACTACTTTAATTGAAAAAATAAAATGAAAAGTTGGTCAAAATTAATTGTATTAATGTAATAACTACTTTTAAGTAGTTCTCTTTTAAATATACAACGAGAATATACACTAAAACATATTAAAGAAGAGATAAATAATAGTAGAAATTATTGAATAGTCAAAATTATTAAATTTGTTACCCACTACTTTTAAAAAATGAGTTTTGTTTATATATATAGCAAGAGATGTAAACTTTCTATTGTTTAGAGAAGAAAATATAAAAATATATAATTTGCATTGGTCTCCTAGTGTCCACCTACGTAAGAAGAAAGAAACACTGACATTTTCATTTCTTCATTAATGGTAGTGAACATATGATTACAAAATATTGATTTAGCCTTCAATTCCTTCTTGGTTGCAGATTCTCAATTTAGCAGTCTGTCAGAGATTTCCAATCCTCCGTGAGTTTATCAGCCAACAAATCTCAGAAGAAGAATGGGTTCCTCTTCAGAAACACTAAAGGAACATGATCGAACGTCTCTTTCGGAAGGTAAAATTGTTCTTGTTTATTTTGTAGCAGATGCATTTGTTCTTGTTTATTTTTTAGCAGATGGATTTGCTCTTGTTCTTTTAGCAGATTCATTTGTTCTTGTTTATTTTTTAGCAGATCCATTTGTAATCTTGTTTATTTTTTAGCAGATTCATTTGTTCTTGTTTATTTTTTAGCAGATTCATTTGTTCTTGTTTAGTTTTTACTTTTGAGCAGCTTGATAATTTGTTCTTGTTAATGATCATCTAGAATCATGTGTTTTTTTATGAAAAAGTTTGTGCTGAAAAAGAGTTGTTGCGGATGAAACAGGGAAAATGCACTGGAAATCAGTTCATAGCTCAAGGAAGCGCCACCGATTATCTGCTGCTTATACCTCATGTTTGTAGATCTAATTACCCCGAATCCTTTTTTTAACTATTATTATTACTATTTATTATTATTATTATTATTATTATTATTATTATTATTATTAATTTTCAATTATTTTCATCATCTCCCACCACCCAACCATCATCCCTTCTCAACATTCTACTTCCATTAAATGAATCAAATTCAAAATCTTGTAACCAAAAACAAAACTCCCTTATCCCTTGACTTGTACTTCTTCATTATTAGATGGTGATGTCATGAATGAATGGTATTCCTATCACTATTGAATAGTAAGTTTTACATGCTTTTCGGAAAATTTATATCGATTTGTTTGACATTATGTTATAAGTTGATCAATCACTTGTTAGCTTTTACATGTTGAATGATCGTTTTAAGTCAGATTGATAATATAGTCACCAAAAATAAGAAGTTTTTTTTTTTTTTTTTGGTATTAAAGGAATTCAAATAACTAGCAAAACGATATTACATCGAGTCTTTACGTAAAATAGACAAAAACTGTAAAGAAAGATTCTCCAAAGCTAATAAAGGATCCGGCTCCGGTGGAATTCTCCTAGCAAGGTGATCCGCTGCTTCATTAGCAGCTCTCCTAATCCTTCGCAAATCAGCCGACCAAGGTTGTCGTAGAAGTTCCCGACAGTGGTCTACACGGACTCTAAGCGAATCCGGGACTGCTTCCAACTCATTTACCATACGAAACGCAAGTTTGAGTATAGTAGGTGTATGTAGAGAATGTTGATACTTGATAGTGTTCTACTCGACCTTAGTTTTTAAAAGGTTAAATGAATGATCAAGCAAATAATTGATCAGTTCTCAATCAACTTATCGTGATACAAAACGTACACTTGGTAGATTTTAAATGCGTGTTAAACGTGTTAGACGGTCAGTATACATCTTATTGGGTGCTTAAGATTATAAAAGTAAATGTGTGATAGTACAAGTTATCTTAATGCTTAAGCTGTAAAAGTACTGCTAGTGAATCAAAAGGTAACTTCTAAAATAACCATATTTACTTGACTTTAAAACTAAAGAAGAAGTCAAATTCTTGAAAATTCAATTTTTCACTATTGTATAGAAAAATATGTACTCTTCTTTTTATTTTTAATTTACTCATGGTGTTTTATGAATTTTCTTTTCTCCAATATATAGAATATAAAGCTGAATTTAAAAGAATAATGGAATAATTTTATTGATCATTCTCACCAAATGCAATATGCTTAAAGCATTTATACGTTGTAGGTAGCGCA
>JAYMSL010002364.1:0-14481 GCA_036897195.1 Plantago coronopus | reverse complement strand
GATCCATTCAGATTTGGTTAGTTCAAATTTGTACTTCACTTCAGATCCATTAAGTTCAGTTCAGTTCAGTTCCGAAATCCTCAACTGAAAAGAACAGAGCCTTACTTCATTTTTAAAACCTTGCATTAGATTAGATTATCTAAACACCTTTATAAGCACCAAATGAAAGGGTAAAAGTTAATGGCTAGTAGTACTTTTTTTCACCTTGACTGGATTAATTTCCTTTCTCCAGTTTGTCTTGATTTCGTTTTTGGGATGGTAAAATTTGAAAAAAGTTGTTTGATGAAACAGTTGTTGACTGGAACTGAACCAATTCCAAAGATTCTTTTGAACAGTCCCAGAAACCAAAACAAACAAAACATATCCCTGAAAATAAATTTTACAATACCTACACTACACCTGCCATTCACCCCAAAATCTTGAAATGAGTAGACCTGAAATTAACTAAATTGATTTGATTATAAATTTAAATTAAACATACTTGAGTAGACTAACTAAATTAAACTGAATACGGCTGGAGTTAAGTAAAATGAACATCGACTAAGATACTGTTTAGTTCACCTTAATTTCAATTATATTCAGTTCAGTTCAGTTCAAATACACATAGTACAAATTTATATTTAAATTCAGTTCAGTTCATAAAATTTTCTGGTAAATTGAACCGATCATAAATCTAGAGTTCTAGTTGAATAAAGACTAGTAGCAGCAAAAGCTGAGTCAAATGACAAAACCACCCCTCTGACCCGTAGTGGCAGCCTCTGCAATTTCGACACAAGTCCAGGCCTGTTTCAGTCCCCCAACCTCTTCATTGATTAATCATCATACACAGGCGCATTTTAGCACACTCCCCTGCTCAGCAGCTATTCCCTCTTATACTAAACCAGAAAAACACCAACCTGCTTCATTCATTTACATCTTACTCACACCAAAAAAGCAACAACACAGAGTGAGAACGAGACCCTCAGAGCACAAAAACTAAACAAAACTTCACTCACACTCAACACACATTCACACTCATATGTCAAGAATCTGAACAGAGATTTCCTCCTTGATTTTTCACCCCTGTTTTACTGTACCCACTTCGAGTTACCCAGCAAGATTGAATCTTTCTTTGTTGTTTTCAGAAATGGAGAAAGTTATTGTCGTGTTTAACTGCGAGCTGAAAGCTTCTGGAATTGTGTAGAGCTTTCTTTCATCTTTTTACCCGGAGGAAAAAGAAAAAGGACTCCCCTGTTCCTTTTCTCTCTTCAGTTCCTTCTATTTCCCTTCAATTTTCTGTCTGAAGTAATGGGTTGCGATAAAAATAGTATCTTTATTGTCAATTTGGATCCACAGAGGAAAAGGAGTGGTGGGTTGAGAACTAAACAGGCGGGGCGAGGTTCTTGCAGAGGAAGTTAGACTGTTTAGGCTTTCTTTTAATTACACACAAAAAAAGGGAGGAAAAAATTGTGTTTTTTTTTCCCTTTTGGGAGGAATAATTCCAGTGTCCTCTCATTGAATCTCCGGATTACAAACTAAGAATATTCATATTTCAGCTGTTTAGTCCTTTTCGGTGCATGTTGATTACTGCTCCATTGAATACACTTGCAAGAAAAAGAAAGAAATGGGATACTTGTTGAAAGAGGCTTTGAAGACTCTCTGTGGAGTTAATCAATGGTCTTATGCTGTTTACTGGAAGATTGGCTGTCAAAATCCAAAGTAAGTTGTAGTTTTGTCTAAAGCCAGTCCCTTTCCTTGTGTCTTTTACTTTTAATCTTGAGTAATTAGGAGAAAGAGGCATAAAGTTATTGCTAATTTATTTTCCTACTCCTGTACTTACTGATGTGGTGATTTTTCTTCCTTCTGGTAAAGTGATACTACTGCATAGTCTGATGTTTGTTTGTGTGTATTTTTGTATAATTATGTGATCATACTTTCTGTTCTTGGAATATCTGACAATGGGATGAAAATGATAGAGCAAAAGACCAAATTCTAATAATGAGTTGCAACCAAACAAATGGTGTTCAAATCCTTCTAGTGACACCTTTCTTTTTTGACCAAATTTTAGTTGCTAGTATTTGTTAAAGTTGCTCAAGTAATTTGTAACCAAGAGTGATTTGACGTGTTATTGATCTATTGGATATGGCTGTCCCTTTTGTTATTTGCTTTAAGATCTGATTATCTTTTGCTTTTATCTAACTTTGGAGTTTTCTGGTTGGTCCATTCAATTTGTCTGGAGAATCTTAGTTGAAGTTTTTAAAACTTATTTTTTTTAAAAAAGGATGTATTTGATTTAATTTCTGGAACTCTTGTATACTGTTATGATCTCCTGTACAATAGATTTGTTCATTTCTGATATACTACTGTCTTTGTTTGTTTGTATCTTTCTGTACTTTGGTTGTTATCTGCAATGGTTTCAGTTCATCTGAGATTTTATTCTCTAATAGATTAAACATGTTGATATCAAGCTTAATTTTTGATTCTCCAGGCTTATAATTTGGGAAGATTGTTACCATGAACCGCTGTCATACTCATCTCAAGCCAGTGGTGTGCATTTTCTCGTAAACAAGATGATGGTTGATAATCATGTTAACATTGTAGGACAAGGGTAATGCAAGTTGGCTCAAACTTCTTGTTGCATTTGTACTTGGGAGTTGAACAAAGTCTATTAACATGCTCAGTTTTCTTCATTGCTCATTACGTTCTTCCTCGGTTGCAGATTAGTCGGAAGAGCTGCTTTTGCTGGAAATCATCACTGGATATTACCTAATTGTTTCAAAGAAACTTTCCCACCAGAGGTATGGGGATATAGGATATCTGACTGTACGATAAAGAACCGAGTTCCTATATAATAGTAATAATGTGATGACTTGTTTACTTTGACATTTTTGGTCAATTATTCATAATCGTTGCATAGTCTTGAAAATATTTATGATCTTTTTGGTTAATATAGATTACAAATAATGACTACAGGCATGTGGTAGATTTAGAATTTCTAGTGCATGCGGTAGTTTCCAGCCTACATATATCACCATCTCATCTTTTATTGTTGTTCTAGGTACTAAAAGAAGTGTTCCAACAATTTTCAGCCGGCATACAGGTATAGATTTGTATGGATTTGTTGTTGCTACCTGCTTAATTCTTCAAATGTCGCCGTGTTTTGTTTCTCTAATGCTGTTCTTTCTTTTCCTTTAATAGACAGTAGCTGTTATTCCTGTTCTTCCCCATGGTGTCGTTCAATTTGGATCATGCCAGACGGTAAGTAAGCCTTTCATCAGTCTCCTGCAATTAATATTTTCTTGAGAGCTCGAACACCTCCAATTTTATTGAATATAATGAGTATCTTCCATAATTCGGCTACTCTTTATGCTTGGATACAAGCCCTTACTCAGAGTTTGCAGAATGGCTTTTGTATCCGCTTGGGTTTTTATATAACCAAATAATTAGAAGCCAAAGCAGAATCATCTCCTTTGAAGCCACTTGAAGTGCTTTTAGAAGCCCGCACAAATAGCTTCGAAAGAAGTATCAAATTTCGTACTTAGAATAAGTATCCATCATCTGAACTACATGTAGAATTTAGTTTCTTGAAAGTCAAAGGGTTAGTCTAGCTTCTTTCCTCGAGAATTAAACATACAAAATCACTATTTTTTCTTGGTTCCAATATTAAGCACATGCAAATTTCATGCAAACACTCCAATGAATACTTTTAACTAAACAACAAGATCTTTGAAGTTTTAATATCCCATTGATGTTATTTTTGTTCCTTTTAGATTATGGAGAATGTGGGATTTGTGCAAGATGTGAAATCACTAGTAAGCCAGCTGGAAATTCTGCCTGGTGCCATGTTACCGGAGAATTATGGAGCAAAAGAACTCGATGTGAAATCTGGGATGTTGGAATGCCTTGCAAATAATACACCAGTGGGCTTACCTTTCGAATCAAATGTGATCAGCGACTCCTCTCTGTTCAACAGTTTGAACTACTTTGGAAATTCAACTCAAACTTCCATGTTTGAGAGTCAACCATCTTATTCATCAGCCATTGAAATGCAAAAGAATGAACGAAGATCCGATGTCGCTGAATTCCGTGCCTCCGGCTCCAGCGCAAGTCATGTCAAGCCACAAAATTACCACCAAAATGCAAAAATAATATCTGAAGCTAAACCAAGCTCTTCTGCCCAAAACCGTTTAATTAATGGAGTTGCAAAAGCTGAGGTGATTACCTCAAATGCTGAAATATGGATGAATCAGCAGGCTTCTCAATACATTCCAAGGTCCAGTCAGAATTTCGCTTCTGGCAGCTCTTCTAGTTTGAACCGTAGCATGATCAATTGCACAGAATCTGAAATTTCAACACATGGAAGTCAGAGCCGTTTCAGCGACACCAATGTGACCACTGGCACCCTTGTGTCTCCGCTGACGAATTGCAGCTCAAATTTTGGTTCTAATGATGGTTTAGTCACTGTTCCAACGTTCGAAATAAGCGGGCTATGTCAAGGTGTCTCCAGCATTATGGAACCGGCAATTGTCGAAAATATTACTTCCATGAATCAGGATAAGCTTAAAAATGTCAATTTTGGTGAAGGTGATAAGATTCATGATTTTGGAGCTCAGATCTACTCTCCAAACATTGTCCAACCTCAGTCGGGAGATGATCTGTTTGACATTTTAGGGCCCGAATATAAGAGCAGTTTGTTAAGTAGCTGCTGGAATGGTTCTTTGAGTAATGAACTGACTTCAAGTGCACATAATTGGAGCAACAATAGTATCTTTCCATCAAAGGCTTCTTGTGAATTGTACTCAACAACAAATGCAGACTCAGAGAGTGCGATCTTCAACACGCCAGTTGGGACTGATCATCTCTTGGATGCTGTGGTGTCTACATCTAAAGTTCAGCCTTCTGCTACGCCAAGCTTAGATGACAATGTCTCTTGTTCAACAACTCTGACAAATATAAGTAGTTCATCTTTAGCCATTAAATCACTTCCCTATGGTAGATTTGGAGTTTCTGACCAATTGAAGGCCGAATTATTGGGACTTCCAAAATATCAAGAAAAGGCGGGGGCAATGTCTTCTTGTTCGAAGGAAGCTTCTGTGACCTATTCGCAGACTAGCTCCATTTATGGGTCACATGTAAGTTCGTGGGTTGGGAAGGGACAAAGTGCAAAACAAAGTAACAGCGTCACAACTGGACATTCAAAGAAACCAGATGAAGTGGTGAAAACAAATCGCAAGAGGCTTAAACCAGGAGAAAGTCCAAGACCTAGACCAAAGGATCGCCAAATGATCCAAGATCGTGTTAAGGAACTAAGAGAAATTGTGCCGAATGGAGGAAAGGTGATCTTTTTTTTCTTTATTGTATATGAAATTTGAATGTTAAACAGATACATTAAGTTTCTTGTGTCACTGATGCATGCCTTTCTCTACCAACAGTGTAGTATTGATGCTCTCTTGGAACGCACGATCAAGCATATGCTCTTCTTGCAAAGTGTCACAAAGCATGCAGACAAGCTTAAACAAAGCGCTGACTCAAAGGTGCGAGACACTATTAAAAATCTTCTATAAATGCTACATTCTCAACTATGTTACCTCTTATACAAACAATATTGGCAGATGAGAAGTTATATCTGTCTATGTATCTTGAATTTTTCATATTTTGGATATTTTAGTTACAAATTTGCAGCCAGTATGGAAAGAGAATGGAAACCTTAATTCAACTTTATTTGAAGTTTCAGATTATTAGCAAGGATGGTGGTTTACTTCTGAAAGATAACTATGAAGGAGGAGCAACATGGGCTTATGAAGTAGGTTCTCAATCTATGGTCTGCCCTATCATAGTTGAGGATCTAAATCAACCCCGGCAAATGCTGGTCGAGGTAATTGAAGAGAAGCTTCACTTTAAGTGCTTGGCCTTCTTACATGATGCCTATCCACAATATTTCTTTCATTCTCACGGTCTTTTACTTAACTGCAGATGCTGTGCGAGGAAAGAGGTTTATTTCTTGAAATAGCTGATATAATTAGAGGAATGGGTCTAACCATTCTGAAGGGTGTCATGGAAACTCGGAACGACAAGATCTGGGCACGCTTTTCTGTAGAGGTATATATGTGGTTCTTTCACTACATTAGATCTTGTTATGATGCTTCTCCAGTTTGTTTGTACATAATATTCGGTGTATTATAATCTTGTGTTTGCCCTATAGATGAATTTCAAACCCAACATTCTTTGTGGTGCACTTAAAGCAAGTTTAGTTTCATAATTCATAATGTGATGAGTAAGCTAACTGTATTTCTGTACAGGCTAACAGAGACGTCACAAGGATGGAGATATTCCTCTCGTTAGTTCGTCTCTTGGATCAAACTGCCAAAACATGTGCATCTCAATCCAATGGCGTCAGCTGTGAAAACAAAATGCTCCATCAACTTCACCAAGCTGCCCCGGTTCCTATGACCAGTAGCCAGTGAATTTGTTCTGGATATGTTACGAGCGAGTTGTATTCGAACTTGCCATGAATAACATGTTCACTCAGATTTCATTAGTTTTCAACAAAGAGTGTTTGATTAGCAGTGAAAACACGACGTTTCAAGCAAATCAGTTGCTTGATCACGGACCGTCCGACGTTAGAAGTGGCAGATTGTTGGGTAGCTACCTACCTATGTATTTGCTTTGTAACAATAAATAGTTCTACATATTAGTAGCTGGGAAGGGGGAAAAGAGCAGAGTGTGGTTAAGGACTTAAGGTTAAGGTTAAGGGTGATTAGTTGTTTGAGGTATATGCAGAGTGGGTTTCAGGGTATACTAATGTATAGTAAGAGTGGGGTTTGATTAATATGGCAGCCTTTCCTTCCATTCCAGACTTGTTTCTGCATGTAATTCAGATTCTGGTATTTTAATGAGATTCTTGTTTTATTCATACTGTGTAAAAATGAATCAAGTTGACAATTACCCACTGGAATTATCAATTATGTATTATCTCGTTTTCTTTGTATCCTCTCAGATACTCTTCGCAGGCATTATACGAGGGTGAATTAAGACACATGAACCCTAACTTAACTGATTGTGGTACTCTTGCAGACATTCTTAAGCAACTCTACTCCGACCACTCTTAAGCAAATCTAGTCTGGTGCACACCCACGGTCTAATGAGTTAAGTCCATGACAAGAATAACCTAACAGGCTAATCCCAACAACTAAATTAACCCACTCCTTGAAAAGTAAATGCCGACTAATAATAAAAATAGTCAGATCAAACAAATACTCAAAAAGACTTGACTAGCTGATAAGAACCGTAATTCCATCCAAATCGAAGCTGCTTGAGATTTGAGACAACAGATCACGAAGAAAGTATGTGATTGTTCTACTTCTAATCATTGTATATCATAGCATACTCAAGATGAATAGTAAAACTCGTGAAATGAAGGGAAAACTTTGAAATAATTCCAATAATTGGCTTTGGTACTTTATTTTATATGTGCCTGATTTGGGTACTTTTCATTAATAATTTGTACAAATTATATACTCTGTTAGTGAAAATTTGCCATTCTTAACCAAATTAATACGGAAATATCAGATTCTGATACCTTTTTTTTTTTTTGAACAGAAAACACTACTATCATAGATTAGTAATTAAGCATCTTTTACATCAAAAGTTCCAGCATCCAGGAACTGCAAAACGGAAGAGTTAGCAGAGTTTATAGTCCTAGTGAACTCTGCTTGCCTATCCTGCCTAATAAGATCATCTAACCAGCCTGGGCTAACATCCCAAATATATAGCTGCAGAGAATTCACAACTTCATCAGTACTAATGCTACTAATACTAGCAAGATTATTGCATTTGAAAATCTGGGAAGCCATCATATTATCTGCTCCCTTCTTAGCCAAAACATCAGCAACTCCATTAGCTTCCCTGAACACAAAAGAGATCTTGCAAGAACCAAATCTACTGACCATCCTGCTGATTTCCTCCAGCAGTCCCTGATCCTTCCACTGCACTTGTTGAGCCCTGCATAAGCATTGATAAACATATAAGGAATTAGTTTGAAGATGGACTGAGTTATAATTCAATTCAGCAGCCAAACATAGACCAGTCTTAGCAGCTAGAAGCTCAGCAGTATTATTAGTAGCACATCCTATAAATCCAGAGGCTGCCCTAATAAAATTACCATGCTTATTTCTAAGGATACAGCCAATGCCAGAAAGGCATGGATTGTGTTTAGACGCCCCATCAGTATTAACAGTAACTTCATGGTGTTTACTGGGGGTCCACTTAAAGGAAACAAGGACAGGTTTACTAAGACTTCCAGGAAAAAGAACCTTATGATCATCAGTGGAAGCTTGAAAAGCTTGCACCACATTCCTATTATTGAACTCTTGATTTTGCCGAACAAGTTTATTTCTAAAGTTCCAGACCAACCAAGCAAACCTAGCAATTTGAATAGTCAACTCAGTATTAAACTGCTTAAACAAAACAACTTGACATATGTTCTGGCAAACATCTAAAATCTGGGATGTGAAAATCACTTCCCTAGCCCATTTAAAAGCATCACACTTGAAGATAATATGATCCAGAGTTTCATCATCCTTTCCACATAAGGAGCAAGTAGCATTCTCTACAACTCCAAATCTATGCAATCTAGCTAGAGTAGGTAACCTACCAAGCACACCTTGCCACAGAAACATTTTGATTCTAGGTAAAAGTTTCAGATTCCACAATCTCATCCAAGGCAGGTTAGGGCCAAAGGTTGATTGTGAAGCCAGGAGAACATAACCAGATTTAACAGTAAACTCACCAGAAGAAGTAAATTGCCATTTGAATTTATCATCAGAACCAAAAATAGGAACCCTAATCACATACCAGATCAAAGCAGGGGGAATATACTGAAGAAGTTTGTGCACATTCCAAGAACCTTGGATAATCATATCAGCAACTGTGATACCAGGTTGATGTTGTACAGTAACATGATTAGCTAAAGGCCCCAGGCTGCACCAGGAATCATACCAAAAGTCTATGTGTTCCCCATTACCAACTTGCCAGTACCCAGACTGTTTCAGAAACTCTCTAGTTGAAACTATATGTTTCCAAAACCAACTATCAGATTGTTTAATTCTAGCATTCCAAAATGTGGTATTCTGAAAATATTTATCCTTACAAACCCTAGCCCACAGTGAATTAGGATTGGTAAGCAGTTTCCAACCTAATTTAGCTAGAAAAGCAATATTCAGCTTGCTAAGGTCCCTAATACCAAGTCCTCCCATTCTTTTAGGCATACATACTTTTTTCCAACTAACTCTAGGCCTTCTAGTATCAACATGAGAAGCCTTCCACAGAAAATTATTGTTCAGAGTATCTAATCTACTAATAATAGAACTAGGCACTTTACAAACAGACATATGATAGGAAGCTAAGGAATTAGTAACAGAGGAAATTAACACACTTCTACCAGCTTGAGATAAAAACCTGTTATACCAAGCATCAATTTTGGTTTTTGTTTTATTAATAAGATCCATGAAGAAGTCAGCTTTCTTCCTCCCCATAATGAAAGGAAGGCCCAGATATTTGTCCATCCTTTTATTGGTGGCAACATTAAGGTCTGTAACATAATGCTTCCAACTAATAGGAGTATTAGGGCTGAAGATAACCCTAGATTTATCCCAGCATATTGCTTGACCAGCAGCACCCTCATACCAGTCAAGCACTCTCTGAATGGTCTTAATAGATCTATTGTTAGCCTTACAAAACACCAAACAGTCATCAGCAAAACATAAAATAGGGATAGCAAGACCACCTTGACTAGGATAAAGGGGATCAAGGAGTTTGTTTTGCACCTGTTTATCTAACAAGTGAACCAGCAGTTCTTGGCATAAAATGAAAAGATAAGGAGAAAGGGGATCACCCTGTCTAAGCCCTCTCTGAGGTTCCCAAGTATCAGACATGTGACCATTAGCTCTAACTTGATAAGAGGCAGTAGAAACACATTCCATAACTAGTTTAATAAAATAAGGAGGGAAGTTAAATTTATTCAGAGCCATTTCAAGAAATTTCCAGCTTAGCCTATCATAAGCTTTAGCTACATCTAATTTAAGACCCATATAACATTGCTTACTCTTTCTTTTTTTTTGTTCATAGTATGTAACAGTTCATGAGCAATGATGATATTATCACCAATACACCTACCTGGAACAAAAGCATTTTGCATGGGAGACACAAGATCATTCAACAAAGGTCTCATTCTGTTAACCATAATTTTGGTAATAATCGTGTAACTAACATTACATAAGCTAATAGGCCTAAAATCCACTACTCTTTTGGAGTTAGCTTTTTTAGGGATGACAGTTATCAAAGTATGGTTCAAATCTCTATCCATTTTACCATTTTGGAAAAAACCATGGACCTGATCAAAAACAGCATCACCAATGATGTTCCAGTAAGATTTATAAAATCCAGAGCCAAGGCCATCAGGTCCTGGGGATTTATCTTGGCCAATAGAGCACACAGCCTGCCAGACCTCCTCCTTAGAAACTAATTTAAGAAGACTATTACCCTGATCTATGGTAAGTTGAGGAGTTGAAATAGACACAAAGGGATCCATCACAGAAGGTTGACTTCTACTTTGAGTAAAGAAGTGATCTTTAAACATTTGGGTAATCAGAGGGGGTTCCATAACCCACTCATCCCTATCATTAAGCAAACCATGAATAAGATTTCTAGTGTTTCTGTGAGTAGCTAGTGCATGGTAGAATTTAGAATTAGTATCCACCCCATGTAACTAGTTACACTTAGCCCTTTGGTTCCAGAAAATTTTCTTCTGATGCAAAATGTCAGTCATTTGATGTTTAAGCTGATCATATTCAGAACCATATCTTTGAGGGTCTAGATGCACCACAGCATCCAAAGCCTCAAGTTTTTTATTAAGAATATTATAACTATGATTAATATGATGCAGAGTTTTTATAGGCCATTTGACAATTTGTTGAGTGAGTTTTCCAAACTTAACCTGCAAACTCTCATTAAGGTGACCATTTCTATTCAAAAAACCTTGAAGCAGCTGTTTAAAAGTAGGATTCATATTCCAAGTGTTTTCATATCTGAAGATTCTTTTAGGTTTAGCTGTGCTCTCACAGTTATCAATAAGTGAAGGTTTATGATCAGAAATAGGAGCAACTAAGTTTGTAACAGTAGTATAAGGAAATTTCCTAACCCACTCATCATTAGCACATGCCCAATCTAGTCTTTCACAGATAAAACCATTAGCAAATAATCTATGGTTGGACCAAGTAAAAGTAGAGCCGCAATACACCAAGTCCACCAAACCACAGTCAGCTAAGCAAGAAGAAAAAGCATTCATTCTATTCAAATTAGGTAATCTACCTCCTACTTTTTCAGAAGAGGAAAGCACACAATTAAAGTCCCCAGCTATAAGCCAAGGACCTTGAACACATGAAGAAATAGTTCTTAAGTCATTCCATACCTGACATTGATGTGCTGGATTTGGGTAGTTATAAACCGCAGTCACAGTAACAGGCAAAGGTTGTCTTGGAAGGTTGAGTCTCACACTTAATATTCTCTCAGTAACATCCTGAACCACCATATCCAATTGAGCTGCATTCCAAAACAACCAAAAACCTCCAACCTGAGGGAAAGCTGTAGATGGTGGAAACACCATTCGATTGGGATAACCTATATTCACAAGAAGTGTAGCATTTTCATTAAAAGATAGTCTAGTGTCAAGCACTATAGTGACCAGAGGCCTGTGTTGGTCAATATATCCTGGCAAAACCTCAAGCAGAGCTGGATTACCCCCACCCCTAACATTCCATACTAGAACTTTCATTGATTGAGGGGTTATTATAGGATACCATACTCCCGGTTCCCTTGTTATCATCACTCCACGGTCCGCGCTTCCGATCAGTGTTGATGACACACTTTGTAGTTCTCCGTTTGCCCATGGTTAAATATTTAGGAGGTGACGGAGCTCTTCCCCAGTCGTGAGGCGTGTCAGAGAGGAGTAGCATCGAATCGAAACGACTCCACTTGTTCTTTGCCATTGAAACATCGTGGGAAGCTGATACAACGGTTGGAGACGGAATAAGTTCTGCTCGATTCGAATCAGGCGGTGGTTGGTTTCCAGATCCCCCTGTGTCACTGCTCTTACCACCTCTGAGATTGAGTTCGTTCGCAGAGGATCCTGTGTCTGCTGGCTGCCCTGAATTGTTACATTTTGGCGTTGTGGTGGCAGAGAATTCAATGCATTCCCATTGCGTTCCACTTGTCTCCATTGCTGACTTGGACGGAGAGCTCCAATTGGTCGGCTTGTTCCAACTCCCCCATTGCTTAGAATTTGCCGTGGGGGTTGTGCAGGTGGCCTTGGAGGCCGCATGTGCCCATTGCTCATCAGAGGACGAACCGGAACCGGATTTTCTCTGTAACCCCTGCGATTGTTTAGTACCTGCTGCCTTGCCTGATTTTGTTGCTGCGTTGGAAGAGTCCTTGGGGGAATTGGATTGTGGAGACGAGGGCTCTGTTCCTGTCTTGTCTGCATTTGCCTTTGAATTGCTTCTCTTACAATCGACGCTGTTGCTGGATTGCTGTTCCCCAGTGGAACTTTTACCTGTCCTATCATTATAAAGTTGCCTTGCTCCTGATTGGGACCAGAGCTTCCTGCATGACTCTGTATCCCGTTCCCCTGTACTGGAAGAGCCAAAGTTGGACTTGTCCTCCCTGTTTGTACCTGTTGTTGTTGTTGTGGTAACGGAGGAGACTGTGAAGGAGATGGAGTCTCCGTCGATCCATCTGGAGATGATATGTGACCGTTTTCCATCATCTGAGCTTGTTCTTGGTACCAATTCATTGGTAGCCCTGGCATTTTCTTCCAATTCCAAAGAACTTGTGGTTTTAGAGGAAGAGTGAGATGCAGAAGATGGACTGGAAGCACTAGTAGTAACCAGGCTTGTATGTGGCACTATATCCTTGCTCCGGTCATTACAATCCTTGGTTCCAGCACTAACACCACTATCAATGTGGCCTGGTAGTGGTGAATTAATGCATGCAGCTGTTTCCAAAACATCCTTAGACATAGGGTTAGCTACATTTTGCCTAGAGCCCTCCCCTGTAATACTATCTCCTTTGCTGTGATTAGCTGAATCAGCGGCTATAGAGGACTTAGGAGAATAATTAGCCTGCATATTATCATTAATGGGTGGATGTTTTTTGTATTTTTTCGATGTTTTCCCATCATTATTTGACATATAAGAATTCCCAGATTTAGTGCTTTTTAGTGTATTATCACTTAATATAGAAGGAGAACTAGGAATAGTATTTCCAGTAGTGTTTATAGACTTAGAATTTTTACCTAATTTAGGTTCCCTACCATTTAATTGAAGCAAAAGGACATTCTCACCATTCACCTGTTTTGCTGAGATCTGAAAATTCTTCATGTGGTTTTGTCTTATTCCTTGTTGATCATCCAAAGAAGATGTTTTATCAATCTCCTTAGTAATATTTCCAGTTGTTTGTTCCTCATGTAATACCATATCATGTTGTTGGGCCGGTAAATGTTGGTCAAATGCATTCTCTTCTGGCTCCTTATACAATTGATCAAGGCCCATGTTTGAATCCAGATCCATATCACTAGTCCTTCTCTTCCCGGCCCAATGCTTGGATAATTCCAGACTTGTAGAGTTGGTCCTATTGCCTGCTCCACTATGTTGTCCACTATCTTGCGCCGCAGCATGAGGTTCATCCACGTGTACGTTGTCAAGGTGTTGAAAACGGTTGACCATTTGCAAAATAGTCCCTTGACTTCTTTGATTTTGCACAGTCCTCCTTGAACTGTCATCTGTTTCCCTTTGCCGTGTTCGTGCCTCCATCACTTCCGGAGGCCGTCTATCATTGATGTTGTGCTGAGACCCAGCATTAATCCCATTATTTCCTTGCCTGCTAGGCCCAGGACGTCTTCTGTTCAGAGGTTTTCGCACCACAACCTCCCACTCGCCTTGATTATCTTCCTGGTTATGAGACGACGACGGAGCAGATGCCTCCGTCTTCTTGGTACAAACGTCCTTAATATGCCCCACACGCCCACAAAACATACAGAAATCAATCTTAAGCTCATACTTGATTGGTTGCATCATGCTTCCAATTTGAATCTTCGGCGGCAAAGGTTTATCCGTATCAAATTCAACACATAGACGAGCATATCTCCCTCTTGACACTTCAACAGTATGCATGTCCATCTTAATTGGGGTTCCTAAAGCTTTCCCTATCTTAAACAAAGCTTGAGGGCTGTAAAGTTCTAGAGGAAGACTTGGCAATTGAATCCATATAGCCATGGATTCAAGTATCCCTTGGTGTGGTACATACCTCGGCTTCCATCTTTGTAGAGCAAGGTAATGATCAAATATAAACCAGGGTCCTCCCGCAAGAACCACTAGATAGTCATCATCATTCATAAACTTAACTACATATTCTCCCTTCATTAGATCAACCACTTCAATTTCATGTTTG
>JAYMSL010002363.1:0-14483 GCA_036897195.1 Plantago coronopus | reverse complement strand
CAGCCTAATTTGAAGTGCATGGCTGTGTTATCTGGTGCTTCAGACCATCTTGCGCTATATATAGGTCCAAACTCATGTGCATGAAATCTACAGTAGGCTGATAAATTAAAATTTGAACTGAAAGGATTTAAAAGTTGAACAAAATGAATCTAAATTTAAGTTTAAAATATTAAAGACTTATTGGCCTTATCCCATTTTAGTATTGGGCATTTTTACAATTAAGGTCATACTGTACTTCCCTACAAAAATATTTTTGATATCATATTCGAAACAATTTGAGTGCAGTTAAAGAAGTATTCTCTATTTCAATTAAGTAATCAACTGAAACACCTTAACGTTTGAATAACCTCAAAAGTTCAAAAGTTCGGTTAATTGAAACTTCCCACATATTTCAAATTCAATCCACTATATCTTGTTAGAGTTTGAAAGAATTAGCTTTTTAGCATTGTTTCGTGTCAATTTAATTGTCGCGTGACACGGTTGAAGGATGATAAGGTATGTGTTTTCCGTATACAATTACGATTTCTAGTCAACATTACATAATGCACGAAGTTTAAAACTTTAGGGCATAAACCGCAACTAATCAAACTTGCAAAGAAAGTGTAAATGGGTTACTCCTTCCGTCCCACAAAACTTTACCCACTTTCTATTTCTGAACTTCCCACAAAACTTTACATATTACCAAATAAGGAAGCTACCCCACACACTAAAACATTATTTTACCATCAATACACTTCTTTATCACCACACATTTTAAAAAGTAAACCTACCCCACTTAATTTTTCATTTTTACTTCATTAATTTAACTCATTTTCTTAAACTGCACGCTAATCCTAACGAGTAATGTTTTGTGGGACGGGGAGTAGCATTTAGCAATTTAGCATTCAGTATTGATAATTACAATGAAGCGTGACCATTTATGATTTAACTAACAAAATTAGTTCTAATTCAATTCACCCACTTCACGCAATTTTTGTATTTTTGTATTCAATTCAGGAGAGAGTATCAGAATACGAGTAGATGATGTATCTATCTGTAATCTAAGCTTTGTTTTTGCAGAGGAAAGTTCAGGCACACAATTCTCTCCAATGCTATTATTGCTAAGCTAACAAACCTAACGCAAGTGTCAATACAGAGAGCTCTGAGCTTCAATTCATCGATCAATTCAATGGCTTCTTCCTCCTCATACGAGAAGCAGGTCGTCGTGATTACCGGTTGCACAACTGGCGGAATCGGCCACGCCTTAGCTCTTGAGTTCGCTTCCCGCGGCTGCTTCGTGGTGGCGACGGCTCGAAAACTCACTTCCATGTCCGATCTTCAGTCAGATCCCAACAGGTTCTTCCTCCAGGAGCTCGACGTCTCTTCCGACGAGAGTGTGCGCCACGCGCTCTCTACTGTTCTCGAGAAGTTCGGACGGGTTGATATTCTGGTTAATAACGCGGGGATGCAGTGCGTCGGGCCAGTTGCCGAGGTGCCGTTGTCCGCCATTGAGAAAACGTTCAATACTAATGTTTATGGTAATTTGTTGATCGTGCTTTGTTAATTTAATTTCGTTGAGGTTTGGGGATGAGCTTTGTGTGTAAATTGGTATTGTCGTTGATGATCTTAGTGTGAGAGGAAGCTGATGTGATGTGTGCTTAGCACTGACTACTTTCTGCTGAAATTTAGATTATGCTTGTGTGGATTCTGTAGTTTGGATTGCAAACTTGGAAGCTGTTCTAAGATCTGCTTACATTTCTGATCAGTAGAGGACGGTGTAGCTGACTTGTGGTGATATTCTAACCTTATGCTAATCAGTTAGGACTTGGGACTTGGAGTCTTGCTACTTTTAGTTTAATTTTACTAATTGAAGTTCTGCTCACTAGCTCTTAGGATAATCATTGATGGGTTTAACCACAGGTCATAGGATATATTTATCATTGAAGTTGTTTCAGTGTTGAGAGTGGCAATGCATCATATTAACAATAGTTTTCCTTACGGTTGATTACCACAACATTATGTAAGTATGTAGCTATCAATGACTACCTGGTGTAAGTTAGTACTCCATCTGTTTGTTTGGCTTGTTTCTTGTCTAGGAGATTCAGCCTATATAATTGCAAGATAGTCGTTCTAAATGTTGTTACTGCTTGATCTGGCATGAACCTCATGTTGTTCCGCCTGTATTTTGTAGGTTCCTTGAGGTTGATTCAGGCAGTAGTTCCACACATGGCATCGAGGAAGCAGGGCAAAATTGTTAATGTTGGAAGTGTCACAGTTTTGGCCCCCCTACCCTGGGCAGGAACTTACACAGCATCAAAAGCTGCTTTGCATGCTTTCACAGATAATCTGAGGTGAGTGAAACTAATGTCTTTTGTTCCATCTACAGTTAATTGACTTTTACTTGCTCTATGCTCTGAGCAATGATAGTTGAACATCCCTAATGTGATATTCGACTCGCTATGTTATCACTGCAGCTGCATTTTATCACAGTGAAATTTCCATTCAATTTGCTCCTTTGTGTCTTATATATATCCTGATTATTTATCTGTCAACAAAGTTCAGGATATGGGTCTGAAAAGTGTTTAAGAGCATAGTCCCATTGATTGCATCAGTTCAAAGATACCTATTTACGTTAACCATTGTCAAGTGGCATCACTGAACAATGCACATTCGTAACAAATTTGGAGTTCTTGGAAAGTTGACATTGTGTACTTGTTAATTGCTGTGGCATTAGTTCTTCGAAAACACTCTAGATACTAATGTTTGCAATCACAGATTGGAACTACGGCCCTTTGGCATTGACGTTATCAATCTTGTGCCTGGAGCTGTGAAGTCAAACATAGGAAATTCTGCTTTGACAACTTATAACAGTATGCCAGAGTGGAAATTGTACAAGCCATTTACAGAAGCAATTCGAGCACGAGCAACCTTTTCTCAGAGTCAAAAGTCCACCCCCGCGGAAGAGTTTGCTAAGAAGACAGTTAATGCAGTACTAAAGAAGAATCCACCTGCTTGGCTATCGTTGGGCCATATGTCTACGTTAATGGCAATATTGTACCATCTGCCCATCTTTGTCAAAGATTTCCTCCTGCGATGGAGATTCAAATGTTGATACAAACAAGTATTCTGAGGTTGTAGGGTGGTCGGAATGTGAGTACGGGAGAGTACTTTCATCCAATAACTTTAAAAACCATGCGGATTTGCTTTTCCACAGAACTGCAGACTAATCCAAGGGCAACAAAGTCATAGTGATGGAGTGCACAAGGCACAATACACAATTCATTAGATTTTCATCATGATTTAGTGAGTAAACCTAAGTTTCACCGGATTGTGAGATTTAGTGAAATGTGCCATAAACTTGTAAAACTTTGTACTGTAGTACCTTTTATTTGGCTTTAGTTCCTGCTTTTTAGCCGATCTTTCTTCTTTAGATTCATTACTGTGATTGAATTTCACCAGAAAATCACCCAAAGATTATCTTTCACTATCTTCCTCTTAAAACCAAACTCTTTTGCATGCTTCTGTGCTTCAAAAAGGGGACCATTACAACGAAGTTAAGCTTAAAATCCGGTGAAATTAAGTTCAAGACTAAGTTCAGTTCGTGATTATTTAGTTAAAATAAAATTTAAACTTAAAAATATATTCAGTTCCATCTATATAAATTAAGTTCAAGATTTTCAATAAAATTGAACATAACCCCCAGTCATGCATGTAAACTCACCAATACCACATTTTATGAAATTTGAAAATACATTTTCTTGCAATTTAACATTATGTTTTTAACACATTTCACACATTTACAAACCCAAGCCTCATAACTCTAAAGTCTAAACCATGAAGCAGGAGCCCTATCTGCGAATCAACTTTAATTCAAATTAAGAATTCAGGGAGGATTGAGGAATGGTGAACTCAAAATTTAATCTAGACAGAAGATAACAGTGGAACAGACAAAGTAGGTTCTGATATTATCAAGATTAGGATGTTAAGAATACCAGACCTAACTCGGTCTAGGTAAACTAAGCCATTGTGATATCAGAAAACAAGAGGCAACCATGATCAGGAATTTGTTGCTGGATCTTATGCAAGTATATATCAACACATGCACGCTTGAGCTGAAAACTTGTTTAGATTTCAGAAACTGCACACATTTTCAGCTAGTCGTGTATGGAAATGCGCAATGAAAATGTATTCCCAATTCAGAGTTAATATAATGTTGAAGGGCTAACACAAACATTAAGATCAAAACTTTAATCTCTCACAAGGTTCTACATCTGAAATAGGAAAACATTGAAGAATTTAAAAGGACATGGATAACAAAACTCTGTTCTCAGTTATCACCAGGCAATGTCTTGATAATGTCGGAATCACCTACAAAACAGAGAAAAGCATTTAATATGACAACGCACTGTAAACTTGAACCACAATGAAAATCAACATGAAAATCAATGTACCTGGATCGATGATACTGAGGCATGAGACACGGTGGAACTTTCCACATGCAGTTCCCAAATCAACATTATCTGAAAGAATCACAAGTGAGTCAGTGGTACGGGAAAAAGCTTATCTGTGTGAAGGAGGCACAGGTATCTACAAGTGGAAAGGAATTTGCTAAGTAATCACAGGGCTGCTTTAAAGCTCATACAGGTCTTCAGGAATTTGATGTGTAATCAAATTCTCAGAGGAATTAAACAAGCAACCAATACAGAACTGGTTCGCCTAAGGTTTGCCCTAGTGGGGGAGGGGGGCAAGAAATCCTGACATGATTAAAATTAAAAGGATTCATATTCTCACAAAGAACTTACAAACAGGATTAAGGTAAGCAATTACGCAGTCCCTTGATTCAAGAACTCTGAAAACTAGCTTGATTCAAGAACTCTGAAAAAAACTAGCTTGAATAGGCATGGGTTATCCAAACTCACATGTTTTCAATTTATCAAAATGCGAGATACATATGAAAAAAATATCATCAGACTACCATGAACTGACTAATTCATTCAATCATCAAGCAATCTGCTAGTAATGCAACAGGCTAATACGTTTGGCATATAGCAATTTGGGAAATTGACTTCAGCATAACTCTGGTTAGATTCACCAATAATAACAAATAATGCAAATTTACGTACAAGCTACCAACAACAAAATCCAGGGAGCTCAGATAACCATTAAAGCAAAACATAAAAACAAAACTCACAAAATAGCATACTAATCTAGTATTATCCTCAAAGATAATTCAGCAAACATAAGCAAAATGAGCTGATACTTACTTCCGCTGTAATGGTGGACACCAATTTTAGCAAGCATAGCGTAGTACTCAATCTCAGATTTCCTCAAAGGTGGGCAATTGTTCGAGATCAGGATCAATTTTCCTGAAACATCAATAAATCTTCAACAAAAGAAGAACACAAATCCGACGGAAATGAGAAACAACAGAATAGATACAAACCTTTGGAGCTACGGAGAGACTTGAGAACAGTCTTGTATCCAAGAGTGTACTTGCCACTCTTCATGACGAGGGCCAGCCTGTTGTTGATGCTCTCATGCGTCTTCTTCTGCAAAACAGAATCGCGAAGATAACAGAAAACATCAAAATCGACTCAATCAGTCAAAACGGAACACAGATCGAATCGGAAAGAGAGAAGATGAGAAGCATTACGGTCTTCTTGGTGGGCGCCATTTTCGTCTCCTTCGTCGCCTTCAAGGTGCTAGGGTTTGCGGCAGATGGAAGTGAGCAGAGAGAGTTGCCTCAAACCTAAAACCCCTATATACCTAACTAAATAAGAACCAGTCTGGATTGGTCCATCTATATTACTCGCTCGTTTCACAAGCCCATAACATATTCAGGCCCATGTCGTAAGCCCATTTACATAGAGTAGCCCAATACCACATTGGCTTACGTTTGGAGACGTTTGCTTAAAATTGTGTCAATTGACATTTTAGTACGAAAATTTACCATCACATTCACATCAATTTCAGTAAGATGTAGGAGTATTGACTCATTTTTTTTTATTGAAACGGCAAAGGGGTGACTCGAACTCACGACCTATTGATTGGAATTGACTCATAATTTTATGTTACAAACATTTTAAGTTGATATTAACAGTCATATAATCCGTAATGAAATATTTAAAAAGTAGAACCGTCTATTATAAATGGGGCTCTTTATTCGTTATTTAGCTCTTAATCGAAGGAAATCGAAGTAGAACATACACTTATTTTACTCCCTTTTTACATTTTCACCATATTCTCTAGTATTGTATTAATCCTTGATTATTACTTATACGTATTAATCGAGGTCAATATATCACTATTCGTGTCCTCCGATGCAAAACTGTGATGAATGTTCCAAACTCTATGATAGTATGACAGTAGTTTTAAAGACGATCAATCGACACTAAAACATGGTTTTCAAATTTAGAATAACGCTTACATCTGTGTTATGAGGAATTGCTCCAAAGGAGAGGGATGGGATTACTGGACAACTGTGCAAAGATAGATTCACAGACATTACCACTTCAACATACATTTCAAATTGTGCTTCACATTCACAATTTTATACGGATTTCGTTGAACTCAGTCAAATTCTGGGCAACTGAATACTTAAGCTGGTGTTACAAATCTACAATCATGTATTCCAATCATATACAGCAAGGCAGATCATTGGTCACGTACCAAACATTGCCACTAGTGATGAGTTAGCAATTTAATCTTTTCTGGTTCAAACAGAAATATTGCTACTGGTACATTCTTGTACTCCAATAATTGAAGAAAATCTCCTGGAGACGAAGGGAAAATCTTGCAAAGTTTAGAAGAAAAACTGTATATGTGATTCAAAACATTATGTGTCAGATCACCCAAGCCCAGGTGAACATAGTGAGTTGGTAAGGTGAGGAAACTAGTCAAGAATTCATCCGCCTACATTAGTGGCAGATCCAGAATAGATTATTGTGCTATATGAGACATAATCACAGCTTCAGGTAAACTATAGATTATAGATAACTACAGCTACAGCTGGACTATAGAGAATAGATAACTACAGCTTCAGCTAAGCTATGAGTATCGGTCATATGTTCTCCTTTTTGCGTAGATAACTACTCACTTTCTTCTTCTTCGCTTTCCTCCAAGGATAGATGATTCATATTTCTCTCAAGTGGAGGAAGACCATCATCAGAATCACTGCAAGATCTGTCGTCGTCTGTCTTGGATGTAGAATGTTCACCTGTAATGCGGAAGTTATAAATATCATTTTTTGTCATGCAAAATGCTTAGTAATATTGGCTATTATAAGACCAATGTGTTGTCTTAAGCGCACAATGATAACTCATTCCAAATAAGCGAAAAATGTTATCATAGCATCAACATTACAACACTGGAAAGCAGCTAATGTGAGCACCTGTTCGGCTACTCGGGTCATCTGAAGTTTGTGAGCGTTGCTGCGAGAGCCACTCATTCTGGACAGTGATCATGTCAGCACCATTTTTACATTCAGAGTAGGCCTTGAGGAGTTCCCTGCATTCATTTCACTTTGAAAGTTCACAATGTTGTTACAATTCAAACCAGCCAATCAGCTGAACAGCCTTTTAACTAAAAATGCACACGGGTTTATTGATCCCACTTTAAAAATGTGAAGCAGCCTTTGCCAAATGAAAGTTGCCATGCCACATATATAGCTAAATTCAGTAACCCACAGTAATTTATTTGTCTAACAAGGTCCATACTACATACGGACAATAAAATATCAAAGAGCATCTCAATTCTCACATAAACCAGTGGAGAGACCAGAAAAATACCTATTAAGGGACAAGAATGCGTGACCCCACTTGAATTTGCTAAGCAATAGATTCCCGGTTTCTTCCTCTCCGCTGTTGAGAGAGAGTTAGAGTCCGTTAAATAAGAACTGTCCAAGCATATCATGCAGTTGCAGAACACATGTTGAATTGCAGGATTAACCAGCAAGGTAGCTGTCATGAGAACTCGATAAAGCATTTCAAGATCTAATATAACCGTCAAATAATCACCAAGCACTATATAGTTATGGTGATTGGATGTTTCTATCACAATAGGTTTACAGCACAGAATTGCTTCATCTTACGTACCAAATTATAAGAGCTGCGGCTAGTGCCTCAACGCAAGAAAGCTCACATGGTCGACCATAATTTACAGGGTTTGCCGCTACCAACCAAGGTACTGCAATATTCACACAAGTATGAGTTGACACAAGTAATAGGAAGAGAACAAGAAGCCCAAATATGGTAACAAGTCAAAATCTTTATGGGGAAGCTATCATACAAGGCACTGCAAGCTTCAGAAATTAGATAGATCACATGATAGAAAACAAATAGGCCAACATTATCGGAAAATTCAAAAGATTTGAAGTTGCAACAAGATATTGTAAAATTGGCATCAAGTCTAGACGGATGAAATGAGAAGTAAATAAGCCAAGTAGTCAAAATGAGAAACTTCAGCAGAAGCATGGTTGTAACATTCAGAAATATGAATTCCTTAGCTGTTTCTGGAAAATGTTTATCATACACCCTATAATAACTCCTTATTGATCTTTTGGCCAAACAAAAGACCCTTTTCTATTTAGTCATAAATACCAGTATCATTCTTCTGTTCCCAATTAATCCATCTGGGTAGCCCAGTGGTTGACATATCTTGATCTTCCAAGGAACAAGAAGTTATACCAAGGAGTACAAGAACTCGACTCCACCAGATAATAATTTGCCACATCTTTATACAGCAAATGCCACGGAGTCGGGGGTAGGCTCAGTGTAGAAAAGGAAAGTGAAACAGAACAGCACCGAAGAATAGTATGAGGTCTAGCCATCAGTTTCCTAAATATCTCCAGAGGAACCTAATGGAGAGACACTACACAATTACACAGTGTTACGGATTTAACACGTGCATTGCGGGATAGTCATTCTTCACTATTTACAACTAGGTGTTAGTAGCATGGGTTGAAAGCTGGGAAGTTGGAAGGCTAAAGCTGAAGCAATCAATGCCTCGCTGTGCTAAGAGCATTTGATCACTGGTACAAAATTTGGGCATTTCACAAGGATTATACTAGGACGGACAGTTCTCTCAAGTTCATCAACTGATCTTTCAATCTAGCCAAAACATTTTCAGAAACTGCAACAAGAGTAAACAACTGCAAGAGAATTCAGAACCATACAAAGACGAGGAGCAGCACAACGCAACTTTGCGAAAGGTACATCCTGCAAACGTGCCCATGAGCAATCAACTACAGCCAGACCTCTTCTTTTTATCAACTCAAGATCCTCCTGCGAGACACATTGTGTTCCCGTAGGACTGAAACATTTTAAAGAAAGCATTAATAAACAACCAATCTTAAACAAAATTCCGTTACATAAAAACCTGAACACACTATGTCACTAAACATCGAAAGATAGGTACTTTATAAAACATATTTCTGCAAAGCCAATAACAATCTTTTAGTCATAACCAAGAAGAAAGAAAACTTTATGTATCTACCTCAAGCAAACTCCCCCAAATCCAGTACCAACTCGTAATTCCTGCAGAGTTATCAAAACAAAACAAATGAGGCTCAACATAAAACAATCAATTCTTGATGACAGAAACTCCATCATTTCCTCCTACAAACAACAAGCGCAACAGGTCCATATTACAGTAAGGCTCTTTTTAGCAAAAAAAGCAGATAGAGTGACTGATACAGTAGCTCATCAAAAAGTGGCTTTTTTTGCAGATTAGCCAACAATGGGCATAAATGAATGGGAGCTCATTTTTTCAATAAGCTAGTTCAAGAAGTTTCTAAATCAGTCAGATAAATGAGTAGCTAGGCATTCACCAAATATACTTATGGCCAAACAGTAAAATACGCTAATTTAGCTTATAAGATGACTGCCAGTTTGATCCCAAACAGCCATAAAATAACTTGTTTCGATCATACTCATACTTACTTTCAACAGTCCAAATCTTGCAAGCTTGCGTCCCGTGCACCTTTTTGCGTCACACTGGCCAAAATCCTGAAACCAAAAGAGTAGATTGACCAAGACCTTCAAGAAGGAACAACATAGAAGCCCTATGAAGTGTAACTAGTGATATGACTCGGGGACTCCAGGTCATAAATATTACAGAACTAATTAGTTCTACATATATATCACACTGTCACTTCAGAACACTCACTTAATCTAATTAAATACCAGAGCAGCTTTCATACTCAACCAAAAAGAAAGCAAACTTCAACTATATGTACATGACAAGCTCAATGAAACAACTAGCTGCATACGTACCCACATAGCGAGCTGCACAGCAGGCACAGAGCAGCTTCCCTCTTCATCAACTTCTGAAAAGCATATATAATCACTCAAATTAGGTAGGTCCTTTCCAAAGTAACAATCTTTGGCACAATTCATCAAACACCTGGACCGCAGTAACATGAGTAGAGGATAAACTAGCTTACCTGGGTTCGATGGCAAAGAAACATCGTTGTCTCCATCACCCCTGGTACCAACACAGCTAAAGTTTCAGGAATTGAAAGTTTGAAAGTAATAATCTAGGTGCGTGGAACAGTAAAGCGAGGTAAATAAAAGGTGCGAGTAGTAGATACCTTTGAATAAGATGATCCGATTGTTGTTGTTTATGGGAGTGGTGATTGTCTTTCTTGAAGCGCCGCTGCTGCTTCTGCTTGTTGTTGTGACCGCCACCCATTGATTCAGAAGAATTAGTAACCGCCCGCCGGAACAAGAAGACCACCTACAGCTCACGCCTCTCTCAGTCAAAAAAAGGTTTTGTTTGGGGGAACTTGGAAAGGTTTATGATTTCATGCCCAAACCTGTAAAATTGGTTTAATTGCAGGGGTGTACTTGTAAACTGGACTTGAAAGAAGTAGTGAGGTTATTCTTTTTGTATCTACGAGTACGGCGTTCGATTAATATAGTCGAACATGTACTTGTAAATTGGACTTGAAAGATGTATGGTGAGGTTCTTTTCCCACGCATCCGTATCCACCTTGAACGATTAATATGACTGAGCATGATGTGTTCAAGTCTCAGCATTTATGTGATTTTCTTAAAATAAACATGGTATTCTTAGTTGATTCTATACGATTATATATGTTCCAGGAAACAAATAAGTATATGACTTTGAGTTGACTCAGTCAATGAGGCAGGAACATGCCTAGAGCAGTTATGACCAATAGACATGTATATTCCCAGTTTCCAGGTCTCCACTATGTTAATTGAGTCGTTCGGGAGTTTGGATTAGTGGTGTTTATCATTAATTTTGAAAGTTAATTTTAACCTGTTGCTTAAGTTTATATAAAAGTGATTTTGAAAAGAAAAAAAGTTGTATGCATTTGCTAATTTTGACAAAAAAAAACACAATTTAGAGCTGGAGTCGCAACCTTTGGATCGCTTCTCAGAAGCAGTAGTTACTTGTTTATATTAAGAAAAACAAAAGTAGAAGTTGAAATCAAACACTTAAAGAAAAAAATTGGTCCCCTCTAAAACCATAAAAATTATTTATTTCAAGCAATGACAAACACTGTCTCAACCATCTTTTCCCTTATATGTACTTGTATTTCATTCATTATTGTATATATTAGCCAATTAATGATTATCAATACACTGCGCTCAATTTATCTTTCACAAAGAGCTCGGGCACTTTTATTCTTACCTTCAAATACTTAACTTGATTTTACCAAGTAAACATAGTTGAACCTAGCGAGGCTAAATTTGGACTCATAGTATATTGGTCACTTCATGCCGACTTACCCTTGGTAAATTGGTGATGCCTTGATAGTCCTGGAAGTCATTGGAGGATATGTGAGTAGATGGTTAGGTTGGGTATAATTGTATATGCGGATAATACCTTGTTAATACCTCGTTATTGGAGCTCACTATGGTACTTATAGCTCTGCTATCCATTGGAATGCTTTCACACGTGCACTTCTTAGGTGTATTGACTTCGTATCACATATGACCTTCTCGGGGTCTCTCCTCATTCTGATATAACACAATCTTGTCATGTGCCTAGAGCCATTCATGAGGACCTTCGATGCATCCTCTTCGGACGTGTAGGCTTCACTCGAGGGCATACAACATATACAACCATTCAACTACCATGCATAACAACAATCCAACCCCTCATTAATGAACACTCGACTCTTGTTAAGCAAGTCGATTACTCGTGACTTGGATCATACATGTTTCCGCGTATGACATTATGTACTTTGGGTCATAAATTGCACGATTTTGATTTTAAAGTCACCGAAAGGGCTCATACCATGCGTGACTTTTCATGTGCACTTTAGGTCTACTTGATATTGGCCGATGAGAAATGTGAGATGCCACATACTTTTTCCTTACTTGTGATTCTCAATAATCTTATCAAAGGCTTAGATGAATAGTCTCAAGTGCACTAGTTACAATTATAATCGCATAACGACAAGTTTGGACCTAAGACTACTACCAATGGTGCCGATGACGAAAACCCGTCGTCGACCACGCCAGCTTCCCGTGCCAGGATTTTTCTGCAGTGGTGCCTGGCAAGGATGTTGGCACCGAATTTTTTATTTTTTTTTGGAATTCTTTTTATATATTTTTTAGATAAATGTTCATTCATAAAATGATAATCCAAAAAAATTAGACCAATTTTACAAATATATTAGCCATAATAAATATTAACGGGTAGTCGTTGTTTTAAGTTTATTACGAAAGAAATGAGAGTGTGAGATGGGGTAATCGAAATATAGTCAATAATAGTGTCTATTTGTAGATAATTTAAAAATATAGCCGTTACGAATTATTTCGGAATTTTTCATTTATTAATTAAACCAGAAAATTTAAAAAACTAAAAAGAAAACTTATTGAGGTGGGCCAGCAGGCCCACCTTAACAATTAAACAACGCCAGTCTCGGCGTGTGATGCCGCCGAGACTGGGCTGTCATCTTTGACGACAGCCATTCTGGCGCCCGTTGGGCGCCAGACCCCAAGTCCCATTGGGGGCAGTCTTACATCCATACCAGCAAGTTGTAGTTCAGATTCCTACCATACATACTATTTACCCGCCTAGAGATTTATCCGCGAAATACAATGCGGGAAGAGTGACAAAAGCTAACTTCTCATATGAATTCAGGAATATCAAAAGCATCAAACTAAACAAAATATTTTCATGATTACATGCATATAAAAACTTGGTTTATATGGTTGTGTTTCATAAGTTCTAATTAAATGTATTTTCAATTAAAACAGGGATTATGACCCCTACTGGATGACCAATTCTCATCCGAGTCTTATCAGATTAAACAATTACACCGAAATCCTAAATTCAGATTTTAATAAATACCAACAAACACATATTTATCATTTGAACTAACTAAACTGCAATTTTGACACTTTTCTATAATTTCAATTTCATCCAACTTAATTTTTTGAGCATAAATCAAACTAAAAATATATAAAGTAAAATAATAAATTAAAATTGAACTTTATTTTATTTTTTTAAGAAGCCTCCATTAATGGAGCTTTCTTCAAGCTTCAAGAAAGCTCCATTAACGGAACTAGTCTTCTTCCTTCTCTTTTCTTTTTTGTTTCATTCAACTGATCTGGGCGGAGCAGCTGCGATCTGGAGGTGCCGTCGCAGCTTCCAACCGGAGCTGTCACAGCTCCAGTTGGGAGATGTGACCAGCTCCGATAGCTGCTCACAGTTTACACTGCTCCAAGGCGGAGCAGAGTAACCTCTGGTGGAGCCGGAGTTACTCGGCAATGCAATCTCCGCCCATTTATGTTTAATTGTAAAAAAATAAAAAAAATAAGAAGTTTAAATGTCATTAATGGAGGTTTGATAATTAAGAAGATGAAAGGTTGAAGAAGATAAACATTTATGTTATTTTTAAAATAATTTGGGTCAAAATTAAACTTTAAAACCTTGAAGGATATGTGAGTAAAAAAATCATAAGGGTTGTTTGGTTTCAATTTCAGAAAAAATCGGTTTAGGATTTAAATATAATTATTTCATCTAATAGAACTCAGGTATTATTACGAAATCTAACAGTAGTGAATGAAATTTGCCCATTAAAATATCATATATCTCGAGTAAAAACATACCTTATTCTTTTATAACAAAGCATCAATGAAGATCATAAAGTATTTGATAAAATATTACTAATTATTGATCAAAACATCAAAAATTCTTTTACAAACATTATTTCAATTTTCAAGTCACAAATTCTTCAATAAAACTATTCATGATTCTTATTACTAATTCTTTAACGAAACATCACTAATGATTTACAAAAACATCACTAACATCGATACTTTAACAAAAGACACAAAAATTTATAACAGACATCTCTAAATTTTAAAACAAAACATCACTAATGTTTAAAAACATCAATGGTTATTTATCAAACTTTAATAATTATTTTACAAAGACAAATGTTAAATTGATAGTAATAATTGTTATGCCGAGAATAATTATGTTAAAAAAGTTTAAGCAAATCAATAATAAACGTAATGCTCTTA